>LSSL01004744.1:0-14595 GCA_001953115.1 Smittium mucronatum
TTAATTGTAAATAAAAAGAATTTTCCTGGAAACTTTTCATATAAAATATGCTGATATCTTTTTATAAATCCAATAAATTTTTATAAATGTATTGATCTGCTTTAAATTTATGATAGTTATGAAAAATTTTAAATCCTAAAAGTATAATCATTTAAATATAGATTCCATTTTAATATAAAATAAAAATAATATAATTAATTTATGGAGTATATTTTTATCAATTAAAATTTCCGAATATATCTATTATATTATAATTTTATTCGTTAATATTAAATTTTTAAATTATTTTTTAACAATAAATATTATCCCAAATTTGAAATATTCTGAATTATGTTTATATTATTGAATAATAGTTATTAATTTCTTAGTTTTTTTAAAAAATTATATTCAAAATGATTTAAAATTAATTATTTTAAATAAAAATTTATATATATTCAGAAGTCACAAAACTTTTCCATATATCATCAAAGTCTTATTGCTAATCTATACATAGGTGCAGTAAAAATTAATTGAGAGAAGTTAGGGATTTTTTTTTTGTATAACGGAATTTTATTGTAAGAAAAAGTTAGAAGTTAAATTTAAATACACCAAAATAAATAAATATGTTTTTAAAAAAAGTGAAATTGGTCTACTTTTAATAGATTAAAATATAAACTAAGTTTAGATTCTTTGAAGAAAATACTTCCACAAAAAAGTTCTGAACATTTATAATAATTTTATATGTATTAACTTTCATTTTTCATTATAAAAATATGAAATTTATTGTTGTAAATAATTTTTTAACAAATATTTTGAGTTCAGAAATTTTTATTCTTTTAGGAACATCTTTTATTTATATTATTGTTTAAACTAGTATTATTATTATTATTAAAAGGACTCTTAACCAAATTTAATAACAATTTAGATATTAAAGCTTTATTATTAAATTAACATTTTGAAATTTATTTTAAAAAAAGTAAACATTGTGTCATGTTAAATCGGAAATTTTGAGTAATAAAAAAAAAGCGTATTAATTAATATAAAAATCGCTAAAAGAATGGTATATCATAATATTTCTAATAATTTTTAGATATTAATAGTATAATAGAGTTGATATGTTGCATATAAAAAATAAGAGATATTTAAGTGAATTCTCAATTTTAAACCATTATAAAATACTTATTTTTTTGGTTAGATTAATCACTTAAAAAAAACAATCAAGCACCATAGTCTAATATGAATTTTTAATCAAAAAAATAAAATACTAGCACATTTTAAATCTCAGAATTATTACAATATGCAAAGCAGTTTGGAATATTGAATATGAAATTAAAGTAATTTTTTTTTTACGGGAAATTTATTTTAAAGTTAATAAAAAGTTATAAAAACATAATTATAAAAATTAAAAAAAGTGAAAAATTTTCAAATTTTTTTCACCTAACTCCCCTCTGCCGCTTTAGCAGCTCCATATCTCGAGGGTATTGGTTCAAGGGATTAAACTAAATTAATTTCCTATTTTAATAGGCCCAAATATTGGGTAAAAGATCTGCACTCCTAATTTCTTCATCTAGATGTAAAATATCTCCAAATTATAGTTTTATCCAATTTTCATATAAATTTTACATTTAATTTCTAAAATAAATCTCAAAATTCGAATAAAATTTCTTTTGAGTTACAGTAAAAAAAATTTTTTTTTACCCAATTGTACATATGTATATAAACAAAACATTCCGATGACCTTGAAAATAAGACTTCATTTTTTTAAAAAAACACATCATTTTTAATATAATTAAGCTTCAGCCAACTAAAATCCAAAATAAATAAATACTATTGTTTGAATATTTCACTTTTTCTGGGATAGAAAATTTTTTAGTTTTTTTATTTGAGAGCATTGATAATGCTCTCTTTTTTTAAATTAAGAATAACTGAATTTTTTCATAGGATAATATTTTGTTCTAGCATTTTAAAACCTTATTTGACAAACATAAGTATTTCAAAGTATATTTATATTAATAACACTGACAAAAAAAAATCATTTTATTCAATTTCCATTTGTTCTCTGAAATATGATTGAATATTAATGGTTTAATGACCATGGGCCTCTATATATGTTAAATAATCATTTTTTTAAATTAAAGCAATTATTCTTGAGATTTTTTTGCTGTTTTTTAGTCAATTCATAAAAGATAAAAGACTTACTATGTAAAATATTATATTTCTAGTAACCTAAAAATAATCTTACATCCGGAGAAATTATCCAAAATCGAAAGATTTCAGAAAAAATGTAACTATAAAACCTCCCAGAATTATGCGATAAATTCATCAATAATTATAAAAAATTAGGTGTAATACTAAGAAATTTAGTCCTAATTTTTTTTTACCATTTGGAAACCTCCGATTTTTAATACTTTCTACTTCTTTATGTCATATATCGAAATATACAATCGTGATTAAGAGATATATAAGAGATGCTAATAAAACTTATTACCATGGAGCCTTTTGCCAATTCATTTTAATCGTGAATTAATTGTAGATAAATATAACTGGCGGTTAAATGGTAGATATTGCATGTCTGTGCGAGGATTTTTTTTGATATAAAAGCCATTAGTGGAAAAATACCACATTTATATCAATATTTTAATATATACTCAATTCAAATGCCTTTTAGTTAAAAATCGAACAGTCTCAAAATACATTTCTGAAAAGTATACAGAGTATTGCTATCCTTTTCTTTGTTTGCTATATATTACAATACTAATATTCAGCTACGGATTGAAACTAGAAAAAAAAATATAAGGCTTTATATTGAGAAATCATATTAGATCCAAGAAAAATAATAATAAAAAGTAATAAAAAGAACACTTTAGCTTTGGGGGATACATATGGGGAGGATTAATGCTGCACAAAATTAGGGTATTGAAAAAAAAATAAAAAGCATTTCTGTGTGTTTTGCAAATATCTTTGTCTTATCTTCGGAAGCATTGCCACCAAAAATAATAATCATTGAATGCCTGTGATTCCGTATTGTTATTATGTGAACTTTGAGCGTGATGATATTAAGCAGCTATAGCGACCAAATAAATGACTCTTTTCTTGCTTGTGAATTTGGTGTGAATATTAAGAATTAAATGAGAATCCACCCAAGTTACTTTTACATGATTGAAAATTCTCCGAGCTATTTTACAATTGCTTCACCAAAGGGTCATTTAATACCTTTGCTAAAAATAAGGGTGGCTACGTCGTGGTCTGTGGGAATATACGGAGCTTATCACCCAAAAACGCTTTGAAAACTCATATGAGCCCATTAAATGATAAATACGCCTCCATAAAACAAAACAAAAAACCCCCCATAAAAACTGACAGATCATTCTATGAAAAACAAATTTGAATAGTTTTAAAATAACTTTTAAAGAGCAAAATAAGAAAGCCCCAAACTATAAGCCATCAAATAAATTATTTCAGAATATTGAAGACATTAGTTCTCATTGTAAGTTTTTTTAATTTCCTAAATTTAAAAGATTTAAATGAGATGGACACTAAATACGTAATATTAGAGCCAAATCCAGTTGCTTTAAGAAAAAAAAGTACAAAAAACCCATCCAATTGAAGCTACAAACTCGACTTAAATACACACAAACCAATATTGTTTTCAATAATGCAAGACTTTTGCAATATAATCTCATTAATCTCATTAACCAATATGGTGTACTTTTTGAAAAACGAAATGGAAATCAGTTGGGGACCAATAAAAGTTACGTGTGAGCAGCAATCAGTTATATCTAACCAGTAAAAAATAACAAGCTTTTTCAAAAGCAATGGATTATATAATAGTATTTCTTTTTTCTAGAAGGAAAATTTGAGGTATCGGTGTAGAAAATTAATGAATATCAAAAACATATACCATGTGGGGATGAAGGCGAGTAATTTAAGAGAGCCACTAAATACAAATGGATACATAATTTATACACAAATATTAAAGGGCAAAGTAATTCTCGCTCATTTAAAGCTCAATAGAATATGTCAAGGAACCCGATCAAATCATACTATCTTAAATGAAACCAGTTGAGAGCACTGCATCCCAAACCAAACATATGATGATAAAACAAAAAAAAATACAAGCAAAATTGGGCTAGAGAAAAAAAGGCGTGTATATATTATCAAAAAATTTAATTCCATTGGTGCAATTTATTTAAAAAGATGCCTATGCTGTTGGATAAAAAGCCTAAACTGGAATAAAGAAATATAAAACTAATCATAGTGTGGTATTAAATATCGATTTACTAAGTGAAAAGGCACCAAAAATATTCAATTAAAAGATGGGAGGTGGGAGGTGAGAGGTTGTGGAGCGTGTGTAGGACACGTATCCGATTTTAGTTAACACAATGAGAAAATTTCATTTTTTTTCTGGAAAATAACAACCAATTAAATGCAAACTTCATTCTCGGAAATTGAGGTTTAGAAGTAGGGAAATTACTATTTGGGCTCATACAAACGGAGTTGATCAAATGGAGGAACAGAGCAATCATGGTTGATGGTTGATACATTAACTGATACGGGGTGATCATAGGGGGGGCTTTTCTTAATATGACGGGGGAAGAGTTGATCCAGCAATAAAAAGATATAATTCATGTGGCTATTATAGCTAATTGCTCGAATACATTGAGCATACATCTGACACTAGCCTTATTGTGGTCAATCAAGGGGGTTATCTGGCAATGGGTGCAAATATCCAACCCTAAAGAATTTTTTAATTATAAATTATCTAAATATCCCATTGTGCAGCTAAATTCAGGGTTGGCCAGTATTTTCATGGGTGGAAATTTGGCATAACTGCCATTTTATTGGACAAACCCTTCTTTCATTTTTGAATGAAATCTCTTTTTTAAAAGCCAATTGAATCACGAATGTCAATTTTTTTAGTGAAAATGATGGCAGAAAACCCCAAACTGGCTATTTGAAAATAGTGTGTGATTGAGAAAGAATGATTTCTCTAGCAAGTATCCAATGGATAGAGATTTGGACACGAGCCATTGGCGTTATAACACAGAAACGATAAAGTAACGGGAGAGCTTTTTTTTTCCAGATTAGGCCACATTTATCAGAGGCGGGCCCAATTCAAACAGGTGTGTGGATTGATTGATCTTGCTGCTATGAACTATTCGCATGTTTTGGCTGAGATTAGTGTGACTATATTTATTGACTTTTCTCATTTGACTAACTCCCCCAACCAAATTCTACCGCCCGCGGCTGCTCCAGTCTCCCCTTGGACTCTCCAAGAAAATCACTGCAATTATCACTATTTTTTATTTGCTCCAACTAGTATTTTTTTTTCATGGCCTATTACAGTATATTTTCTTACACTCTAGTAGCCCTTTAATTTTTGTTTTTTATTGTGCCTGACTATATATATTGTATATTTTCTTTACCTCACAGCCCCAATTTATCGGTTTCACTCTTCCATTTGGATATCCAAATAGTTTTTAGAGGATATAATATCGGCACACTCATTTCTTTTCTGGTTTGTATCCCATTTATGCTCTCAAACTATACCCTTTTGCACTCTTGATTGTTCACATAGGCTTCTTTTCCATCACATTCTAATTTCAAATCTCATAATCTTGGACCATATGTCACACAAAATCATCGATAGCTCTGTAAGTCTGTATATATGTCCTTTATTTCCCCCTTAAATTACGCCTTTTCTACTCCTTGAATTATCCTTCCATAAAATTTCTAACTTTTATTGTATTATCGTTTTCCCTCTAAAATTCCTCTTCACCATTCTAGTCCTAAATAGACCCCACTCTTTTTCTGACCGATTTCATTCGACAAAATTATCACTTGAATTTATATTAATATGTCTGTGAATCAACAATATAGTCGTGTTTATAGTGCCATTTACTCAGGAGTTCCTGTTTATGAGATGGTTTGCCGGGGTGTTGCTGTAATGAGAAGACAGCCCGATTCCTGGCTTAATGCTACCCAGATTTTGAAAGTTGCCGGAATTGATAAGGGAAGAAGGACTAAAATATTAGAAAGAGAGGTTTTAAATAGTAAACATGAAAAAGTTCAAGGTGGTTACGGCAAATATCAGGGGACATGGTTAGTTTTTGCCTCTTCTTTTTTTAATAGTGTTTGTTATAACCTTTTTTCATTTTATTGCTCAGGGTCCCTTTTGAGCGCGGTGTTCAACTCAGCGAACAATACGGTGTTATGGAATATCTCAAGCCAATAATAGAGTATGATCCTGAGCTAACTGAAAATGGTGTAGATCAAACTCCTACTAAGGCTGAATTAAAACAAAAAATGGATCTAGAGCAGAAGTTGATATCAAAGAGAAATATCATTAGTGCAAACAAGAAAAGGAAAGATATCCCTAAAAATAATATTATGGATCCTCCCCCCTTAGCTCCCGCCACCCTTAAACGTAATAAGGATATTGATTTAAACTTTAGAAACGACCAAAAATTTTATAACTCTTTTGTTGATCCTCCGAAAAACAAAAATATTTATTTTAATACTTTTCCCACTCAAAAGCCACAAACTCAATTCATCAAACATGAAAATTTCATTGATATTAATCCCAAAAAATATCCTATAGCTCCCAACTTCTTGTCTAATAACGTCCCCCCCAAAGCTCTACAGATTAATTTTCCTGCGACTCCTACTGCTCCCACCGCTCCTCCCGCTCCCACTTATACACCTATACCTCCTCCCTCTCCTCCTGCTCAATCTAGCAATCGATCTGATGAAGATATGAAACAGGATAAAATTATTCTCACCGGTTTGTTTATGAATGATGATCCTAATTACATTCCCAACTGGCTTTCTGATGCCTCTTCACAATTTTTAAACGGCGTTGAAATTTCAAAACTACTCAATATTACCCTTGATGATCAAGGCCATACCTCGGTCCATTGGGCTGCCGCACTAGCTAGAATAGAAGTTCTTGATCTTTTATTAGCTCGTGGTGCTGACGCCAAAAAGCTTAATTTCGATGGCGAATCTGCCTTAATCAAAGCTGTTCAGGTAATTAATAACTATGAAAATCAATCTTTCCAAGATTTATTGGAGCTTCTTCACGATGTTATACCTTTAACTGATAATTCCAATCGTTCTGTTTTACACCATATCTCTCTTACATCTGGAGTTGAGGGTAGAAAAAAGGCCTCCCATTTTTATCTGGAATGCTTATTAGGATGGATCTCAAGACTCTCTGGTGGTTTTATTGTTGAAAATTCACCATCTAGTTCCAATGATCATTCCCAAACCAGACCATCCCTCCCTCCAAACTCTAAATCTGTCCAAAATCATGATTCTATAAATGAATCTAAGAGTAACTACTCAACCCCATCATCCGAATTAAAAACTGGAAATGCTACATCACCCAAGCTTTCTGACTTTCGGCAAAATACGGGTTCAGATAACAAATATTCTAACTCAGGATCTCACAACGGCCCTGATTTTTATTCTAGTTCTAATACCTCAAATATAAAAATTGGGTTCTTTACTCCTCAAACAAAATCCACATCCATGTATTCGAGCAGAAATAACAACAACCATGAAAAGACTTCTCGAGATGAAGACTCTCCAAACTTTTCGATAATAAATAACTCTGACTTTCTATCATTTTTAGATCTTCAAGATGCAAATGGGGATACTGCTTTAAACATCGCAGCCCAATTCAATGACAGAACCCTTATACAACTCCTAATATCCTCAGGGGCATCTATCAGCATCCCAAATAGATCAGGAATAAAACCAAGCGACTTTTGGGCAACAGACACTTATACAAAGAATTTGGTATTGAATTATATAGCTCCGAAAGGAGCAGGAAGAGCATTTGATATTCCTTCTAGTAACAATACACCTCTTAGTTTAGCACCATATCATTCTAGTGCTCCACCTACCACAATGGTGCAGAGTCATACCTCTAACATTGATTACTTCGCCTCTCCTACTAAGGGATACTTTAATGAATTGGGAAAAAATAACATCAGTACTCTGTCCACTCTGAAAGCTGAAAATATTAAGGCTAATCTATCCAGTAGTATCGATGCTGAAAATTACGATTACCGCTCCTCTAGAAATTTGGCCACAAACTTGGAACTTGCTTTTAAAAACTCTTCTAACATAGACCATTTTGCAGATCAAAAGTCTAATATATTGCCAAATATCACATCTATGTTCAAAAGGAATATAATGAACGAAATTTCTAACGATTCAAACAAAAACAAAGGACTTAGCGATTCTCCGTTTCCTAATAAAAAGATGGGTGTAAACGAGCTTATCATAAATGAAAATGGCAAGACTTCCACATTGGATGCTATCAGACAACTAATGGATGATTTGGAAAATGAATTCAGAGAACAACTTGAGAAAAAACAAACAGAACTTGATAACTTGGGGAAAATTTTACAAGAAACTCGCGCTGATCTATCATTAGCCAATGAAAGTATCTCTAAACTAAGACTAAATTTTGTTGATATTAATTCCTTAAAAGATGGAATCAAGGATGCTGAACAGTATGTAGATAGCATAAAGCCCAACTCATATATTTCAGATCAGCAATTGGAAAATTTGAGAGATATCATTTCAGCAATCGCTACCCACTCTGGAACCAGTGGACCAAATACTCCCAATAGGAATTCAGAATCCGATAAGCATCTAGTATCC
Source organism: Smittium mucronatum (assembly GCA_001953115.1). Taxonomy (NCBI): domain Eukaryota; kingdom Fungi; phylum Kickxellomycota; class Harpellomycetes; order Harpellales; family Legeriomycetaceae; genus Smittium; species Smittium mucronatum. Next base: position 8,656 of record LSSL01004744.1, read on the forward strand.
GATTTAAACAAGACTATCTTAATTGAGTTAGAGCCAATCATATCAGTTTACCAGAACGACTACGAGCCTGATTCAAAAGTTGAAGAGATTTTAGGACTGATAAGGATGCAGAATTTTGAATATATGGACTTTACAAAATTGGTTTTAGTTCTTCTAGACCGATTAGGTGAAATTTTTAACTTGGAAGGTATTCCTAGGTTGATGGTTAATAAGCTTAGTGTAATATTACGCCAATTTATTTTAAAATTCGAAAAAATGATGAATCTACCTGAAGAATCTTCTTCATCATCTACTTTGAACGAAAATCAAAGTGACGAAATAGACTCTTTTCACAGGAGACCTCTTCCTTCGGAAATTATCGATAAGAGCGATGTTGGAGAAAAGAAAACCAACTATCCTCAGGTAATAGAGAAAAATGACTTGAATGGAGTTAATTTTTCGACTCAAAACGAATCTGCCAACAAATATAGAAACTTAGTTTCTGAATTGTTGCAAATCGAAGGATACGATCTGGACATTTATGTCGATAAAATTGGAGAACTTATTAGATTAAGACTACAAGATAGCGGCAACGTAGTCACCGATGAATTAAAAAAGAAAATCGAATCGCTGATTAGTGAAAAGTCCTCTTTACATCACCCCTAGTGACAAATTTATCTACCATTTACATAACTTTTTCATCATTTCAATTATGTAGTCGCGCATCTTATATCTGATTATCTTATTAAAAAAAGAGTGAGTTTATGCTATTTGTAACCTTCTAACAAGTTTCTGGACTACATTATTCTTATACAAACAAGCTAAATTGACCCATGGACTAAATGTTTTTTTATATAGTATTTGTTGTGTTCATATTAGGTAAAATTAAATAAAGGCTTTGTATAGATTTTAAATGCATTATTTTTTTTTTAAAAAAAAAAGCCCTTTTTATAATTCCAAATTTTTTAGAGATAAATCTCTTTATTCTGAGTATCAAAGTCTATATGACCATTTTTTATTCCAAAGTACGATGTGCAAGTCGATTTTCAATTCCAAATAGATTATATAATTAACTGTATGCGAATCTGAATGTATTGTAATTTTTTAAAAAAAAGTATCAGCCAGATAATTTAATGCATTTCAGCATTTAACAGGCCCAAAAAATATTATTCTAAACGAAAATCAGTACACGATTGGAATTTTTCCAAAAAAAATTCATAATAAACAGTGCACTAAAGTCTGATACTAGTGTGCCAAAAAAATGAAGGTATAGTGGCAAAGGTTCAGAATGAAAATTGTAAAATAATATATTATTAATCTAAAAAATGGTTATTTCTCATGATACTTTAACTAAAAGATCAAGAAAAATATGATTTTTGGGGAGAAGATGAGGATCGTTGATTTAGATTTAACACTTTAGCTCCATAATGCGGACGGAAAATGTCAAATAAAGGATAAAAATATCTAGCTTTTGGGTGATTTTCTTAAAACCGTTTACTTAATCTGGGCTGTCTTAATGTACCACTTACTAACTTTAATTAATTCCGTATGAGCAATGAAATACCACAGCCAACAAGGTATCGAACTCTATTAAAATTTATAAAAAAATGAATTAAACACTGCACTTTTTTATGATTTAATTAATTTCACGAAGATAATTCTTTTAATATGGATCAAAATTAAAATTTGGATGTTTAACTAAATATAAAACAGATCCGTATAGATTAAATCTAAAAATGTGACTGTCACTGGTTAAGTAGTCTTTAAAAATATGATAAATTGATCGGAGAAATAAGAATATTTTCAAAAAAAAAACTCTATTTTTTATTTACAGAAATCAAGGTAAACGATAATGATACTGCTCATTCATATTTGAGTGAAGAAAATAACGATATTCGGATGAATCATTGAGGACAAATATGCTTGATGAGGGGGAGGGGGGTGAAGAAAAATCCAGAAAGATTGACAATCACAAAGAAATATCTATATTCTTTCCAGCAATTCTTGTCACAGATGAAAAATTAAAGCAGAAAATAAATATCAAAATAATAATGTTCTAGTCACACACAACACCTACTAAGAATTAGATTTTCCGGATCTAGCACTCCAAAAACCTTTGCCATAACTAACACATATTTCCTGTTTTTTTTTAATTCCTTCTTTGGACTTGTTGCTAATAACGAATATTCCCATCTCAATCCTGTTAAGATCAATGTTAATGAATTCTTTAAATTCGGCATTGGGTTTATCAAGAATCCCTCTATAATCATTTACAAATCTACCCTCGTTTCCTTGGGTTTCAATTTTTTTAAGATTATTTTTTCAATAAGAAAAAAAGCAGGTTTAGGTAAAAATATATCCACATACCTATCGAATTGGCATCGACAGCCAAATTATTTAATCTTAGACAATAATCACTTTCTTCAAAGGCATCTTGGTTTTTCGTTACAAGCCCATAGTACGGTATTATTAGCTGACCGGATAGAAGATTCTTGGTAGCAAATAAACCATAATAAGGAGACGCAGGATGATTAGGAAAATCAGCAAGGGAATCTATTCTTACGGTCTTTAAAGCTGTGGGATTTCTGTATATATGTTGCGTACTATTCAATCCGTATATCTTAGAAACTGAAATTTTTTGCATAAGTTCAATATCTCTCTTCCCGAAACTACAATTAGGATTACCGACCTGTAAATTCTTAGACAAATCTCCTGAAAATTGTAAATCTGAAACGAATTTAACATCATTTGGCCAGTTTTTAGGCGTCTTCTGGTTTTTATCGCCCATGTTTAGAACAGAAAAAATAACTTTTAGGAGCTTCCTTACTCGGGTGTTAATTCATAGCTATTTAATAAATTGGTGCCGGAAAACACATTCGTACATATATAACATAAAATTTTCTTGACAATACTAGATTCTTTCAAGGCCAGACAATCGATTATTAAATGCAACTATATTATAATTTCTAATTTTAATTTTATGTAAATTGGAAATAAGTTAATTTAATACAGAAATAATTTCATTTATATGGGAGATTCTCTTTGAGAGCTGACGCTTTCCTACTAACTTTTTACATCTTTCCTAATTTGGGAATATAGCATTAAGAACAAGACAAAGTTATTGATTAATCTGGAACATAAAATTACAAAAAGAAATCATCTATTGGCAAAATGTTGAAAATCTATCAGAGAATGTATATTTTTCCCATATATATTGGCTTGACGATGATTAAATTTCTTTGTAGCGAATGGTTTACATAGGAAAAAAAAGTCGGGTCTTCAAAAGAATCTCCCATATCGAAGAAAAATCTTAATAACAGCCTTTTATGGCTAAACACTATTTGTTCGTTTCCCATTTTCTCAATATAAAATAAAACAAAATAAAAAACTATTTGTTAGTACTATTTACTTTAGAAATATTGACTAATAATCATTCACACAAAGTAATTTTTTTAAAAAAAAATCATTCCCTGGAAATATTAATTTATTATGATCAATAATGAAGGATTGGTCTAATGGATGTAATATTTCAATTATTTGAAACGAATTCAGTGAATATTTTCAAATATCAAAAATACCTATTGAGTGGATTTCAAAGATAGCAGAACTAATTGGATTTTTCGCTAAATTACACATGCTTTAAAACAATTGAAAAAGAATTCAAATCAAATTAACGTGACTCCTTAGCTGGAAAATATAGGCGTAATTTTGCAAGTAATATAAATATCGAGGAGGGCTCATTAGCCAAAATACACAATTAGTTGATTTAATATACCTTCAATGTAGTAAATTAACATTAACCATAAAAACTGCTCGTTTGTTTTTATCTAAGCCATTAAAATCTATTTCAAGATCTTATAAAATTTTTTGAGTCAAATGTATTAGCTCCCGTATGAAGCCCAACAATTTTCTTTTTTGGCATAAATCAACTGGTTTTAATGGCCAGTCCAAAGAAAGACTTTTTGTTAATGTAATTTACGTCCATAATAGTCGAATGAAAAAGTATGCTGGGATTTCTATAATTTGGTAGCTTCTTTGATGATGCGGACATTTTACTTATACGGGAGATTCTATTTGAAAACAAATACTTTCCTGATTTAGAAATTCACCACTAAAATAAATAAATAAAATTCTATTGGGTAACTTGAAACTAGAATTGCTACAAGAAAGCTTCTATTGGCAAAATGATGAAATTTTATTACGAATGGATTGTTTTTTTTCATTTTTATTGGCCTGGTTTTAACAAATTTAAGTATTGCCAATGGTTTACATAGGAAAAAAAAGTCTGATCTTGAAAAGAATCTCCCAAATAATTTTTATTTTCTATTTGGGAAATATAAAATATTATGCAAAACGTCTATTCTTAGTAATAGACCAATAAAAACTAGTTTTTTTCCCAATTTTGTTTAATATGTCAATATATTGGACTAATAAAATATATCTTGGTAAACTTCCAATGAATGCATTGAAAAAAAGAGTCTCATTTACTGAATAATTTCCAATTTTGTACATTTATACAAACTCAACTCAGACCTTTGAATTAAACAAAGTTATGAAGTTGGTTATTTATCTGAATGAGACAAGATAAAATCGGGATTTTCAAATGTTTCTAAAAAGCGATGTAATAATTGGCTGTATCTTTAGGCAATTTTAGAAAATGTGATAAAGTATTAATTTTGAGACGAACGCATTAAATCGAAAAATTCTGAATCGTTTGAAAATTCAAGTAGCTTTCAACAAATACGAATTTTCATATTTAATTTGCAAACCTAAATCAAACAGATAAGGTTACCAACTCAATTGTTTCCATTCAATAAAATAAAATTCAATAATATATAATAAACTTAAATTTGAAAAATGTTAAATTATAAAATTGAATAAAATGTTATTAATAGTAATCAAATTATGTTTTTAAAAATCAAGCATTTATTTATGTGTCAAATTAACTAAAAAATAAATAAATATGATAATGTTCTACAATTTTAAGCCAAAACTAATAAATAATAGACGTAAAAAAAAAATTGGTGTTTTCGACGAATGAAATTTTACAAAACAAAAAAAAAACTGATATTTCCTAAAAATTACTAATAATTCATTTGGTTATTTTTAACGGAATATTACATTGTGAATGGTTTTGATTTTTAAAGGATTTGATTTGATTTTATTTTTTAGTGATTTCTATATGCATGTAGTTTTGATGTAATTTTATTGGATAAAGGTTATAATCGATAGATTTTTTTAACAGATGAGAATGGTTTTAATTTCCACACTTGATATTTTTATACTCAGTAAAATCAGTACTGTTATATTCACTAAAGCATTTTTAAATCTCGAGTGAAATATTAGATTTGAGATCTTCCAATTCCAAAACTTATCTAAATGTTTTCCATTTAAACATATATATTTAAAGCCTTCATTCCAAAAACAGCAAAACGAATATAAAAAACAAATAATACAATAGATTTATAATAATGAGACATTTCGAACAATAAAAAAGATAGTTTTAAGCCTTTTTTAAAAAAAATGATAGCTTTTTATTAGATTTGCTACTTTGTTTATTTTTTTAAAAAAATTATCTTTCATTTCACAAATAGTAATGCAAAATTTTTAACCGGGTAAGATAAACGAAAGAAAGTATCTGTCCAACTTTTACATTCCTGGAAAACCCTGCCGTCTTTTGAAAAAATCTGAACTAAAGTTAAATCCATCAGTTCAAAGTAATATGTGGTGTTATATTTTAAGTAAATTCTATTATTTCTAATAAAAATTATACCACTTAAAATGAATTTTTTGTATTTTTAAAATGTTATTAGACTGAATTTAACTGAATAAAAGAGCCGTTTAAACAAACGAAGATCGAATTCCACTCTGAGAATAGACCAAAAAAATGGTATTGCCCTATTTTCTTTATTTTTCGATACCTATGGGGTTTTTATTTACTTTAGATTTAAAAATGAATAA
>LSSL01004745.1:0-16116 GCA_001953115.1 Smittium mucronatum
GTGGTCAGGCAGAGGAGCTTATTGTAGTTAGGACAATAGTATTTTCTATACGTCTTGTTCTTTTTTTCATATTTTTTTAGTATAGTTTTTAATGACGTTATCTTAATATAAAATCACGTGATACAAAAAAAAAGGCCTCTGAATGGATTAAGTGGGTTCAAATAATCCTGCAGTATAAAGTGAAGTTCAATTAAATATTATAATATGAGGATACTTTACAATGGTGAACTGAAAGCTCAGGGGAAAAGGTATAAAAACTCGCTGAAAACATTGTTACGAAGGGAATCTTATCTAAATATAATCTTACTTTAGTTCTATTATGTATTTAATAAACCGAAACCATACAACAATATCATCATATGAAAGATTCTTAATGAGGGCATTTTGTATCTTATCACTTTTACCGGTCGATTCATTGATTAGCTTTATACAATAAATTTGCTAAATTAAATTTATTCGTTTCTATTGAACAAAATATGGACATTTTCATTTTTCTAATTTCCTAATTTCCTAATTAGTAATTTGAATGGTATTAGAGAGTTTAATTTTGCAAGTAATCTAATATTTTGAATTAAAAATATTAAATACTAAGACTTAAAATATGCGCTGCTTGTCCGAGGTAAACTGATCAACGTTCTATTTTTATATCTCGCTGGATAAGTGTATTCCCTAAAATACTTCCCAAAATCTTTTCCTCTAACTAACCCTTCCCCCCTCTGCTCGAATATTCTTCCCTCAATCTAAAGTACACAACCCCGAACCAAATACCCGATCTTTTAATGGCTTTATCAAATCTACTTATATCCAAAAGAACTCCCCCAGCCATCAAATTGCCAAGCTCGCACAAAACCCCTTTCTCCATTAAGTGGCTCTACCAAACTTGCCTCCATTGCAGTTCCACTTGATATATTAATCTTCAGCATCAACAAAAAATAATATACATCCATTTTTTCCTGTTTTTATTGCATTCCCAGTATCGAATACTTAAAGGTTAGCAGGTCTTACTTACATTATTCCAACAACAAAAATCTTTTATCTTGCACCATCCCCATCCCTTTCTGCTAAATCCACCTGATTTGTCCATATAAGATTCCTCAGCATCAAAGAATCTGCTCTATAAAGCTATCTATCTCCCTCAAAGACGCGTTGACTTCAATAAACATTGCTTGGACGTTCTTTCAATAAATGAATGCTTTGTTCCTTCTCATCCAATTTCTTTTCTTACTTGAATTTTAAAAAACTTGCTTCCTTTACCCATCAAACTACCTTTATTCGCCTCGATCGACCTCCTCCTAATTAAACGTAAAACTAGCAATATATCATCTCTTCTATATTCCATGTACTCTCGACTCTTTAAAAAAAAAAAAAAATCCAACTCCTGGATTATTCTGATTTTACTGTCATTGGTCAATTCCTAGACTCTTATTTTACCTGTTCTCTTACCTCCTTCTCCTTGGATTTCGCTATCAGGCTACCATCCAGCTCTATAAAGGCTTTCGTCTCTTCTCCTGATTTACTCAGTGATTTTGATTCTTTAAAATCGTTCTTCTCCTTATCCCCATCCAACTCTTGTCTGAAAACTTCGCTGACAATCTAAAAAAATATTCCAATTTTTCAACCCACAGAAATATTTTCATTTACACCCGAAGCTCAACAAACCAATTTGTGCCATTCTGGTTGGCTGTATTATGGAAGTTTTCAACGATTACTTCTTACATAGGCAGGCTTTCATCTTTCGAAATTTTTGCTCATTAAATTACTATTATTTAAGAGTCAAGCTCCCAATAACCTCTCTAATGTTATGGCACTACCTGCCTACTATTTCCATCAAAGTCGAGAATAATCAGCCAACTAAGGTATCTGAAATCGCCCGCATATCCGCGGGCACTTCTATCATCTCCCAGCTAAGTCGATGAAATCCATGTTATCAAAGAGCGCAAACGAAATCTTAATGTTATCTAAATCTCTATTTTCTTTTTATATTCTCTAAAAACGTGCACGAACTGTTCTACACTGCTTTTGATATTTTCAATATCATTTCTCGCGGCAACGATTTCATTATCTCAAAACACTCCAATACCTCTATGGCTTTATGTATAGTTTCTTGCTCTATGCTAAGGATTTCTAGCCATGCATGCTTTAACATCGCCCTGATTAACAACCAATCAGTCCGCAACTGTTCCAGCCTAGTCTCAGACATCAAGAATTTGATAAGAAGTCTTGAGTTTGACTTTGAAAAGTTTGTGATGGGATATAAATTAGCGGAGTATCGGAATTACGGTTCCTGGAGCTGCAGCCATACCATCCAATTTTTTCAAATATCTTTATTAGGCTACCGATGTAATTGAGACCTTTAAAGGCGTTAAAGGCTCGACATTGGATATAACTAAAAATAAAACAAAATATCTCCAATTATATTAAATGTTTTAAAAGTTGTTACAATAATAGGATACAGGGTTAAAAATCCACTAGAAATGTTATAATAGGTTTATTTTGCATTAAATGCATTTTATTGAATAGTTTATATGAATTTGAAAATAAGCCTCGCTTTCAAATGAGCGTAAATTTTTTAATTAAACGCGTTTTATTCAAAAAGAATGCTTTTTTTCAAATTATATTATTTATTAACTTTATAATGACTTTCCATCCACTTTCATAAAAATTATCAAAAATAACCCCAATCAACAAAAAAATGGAATTTCTCAAGTTGATTCCATTTTTTTATCAAAATAAAATTTTGAATGTTTTATTTGGTCATTTAAATTTATCTGGACATTAAAAGAAATCGCTGAGTGCAATAAATAGTAAAGTGAGAATTTATTATAGATAAATCAATATAATCATGATATCTGTGAACAACTTACAAATTTTCTCGTCAGCAATTTAGCACCTAAAAGTACAACCGTCCGATAACTGAAAATACGAATTTATATCATTTGATTTTAGTCTTTTCATAATTTTTATTCATATTAATAGCTCCATAAATTGCTGAATAAAAGATACAGATCATTTTTTTGAAAAAAAATAAAAACAAGGATATTTTTCTATAAAAAACCTATTTAATTTTTCTAACCTTTAATTGAAATCAGAGTATCTTTATTATTTTTTATGTAGAAAATTTGGGTTTAAAACGCACTCAAAAAAATTATTATGTTTTAGATGGATTTTTCTTCATAAAGCTTACAGGGATTAGAATTTTAGACCTTATATTGAAATATCAAAATCACATATGTATATCATTTTATTTCTACAAATGTTACAAACTAAATCCAATTTTTAACCAGCATATTTTAAATTATAATTTGGAACTTTTGACCAAAGTTGATTCAAAAAATTAAAAAAAATATAAACCTATTATAAAGTAAATAAATAGCATGATTTTAATAAAAGAATCCATTTTGAATAAAACGCTTTTAGTTGAAAATTTTACGCTTATTTGAAAACGAGGCTTATTTTCAAATTGATATAAACTATTCAATAAGATGCATCTAATACAAAATAAACCTATTATAACATTTCACGTAGATTTTTAACACTGTAACCTATTAAGGTAACAATTTTTAAAACATTTAATATTATTGGAACTAATTTTTTTATTTTAAATCATATCCAATCTCGAGCCTTTAACACCTTTAAAGACCTCAATTGCATTGATATCCTAATAAAGATATTTGAAAAAAACGTTTCTTTTAGAGCTAAATTCTTATAAAAAAATTCTTATAAAAAAAATTATTTGTGAGAGAAAAAGATTTTCTAATTTAATTTAAAGACCAAATTTATTTCTCAAAGTTACTAAAGGCTTTATTTTATCTACTGGTGATTATTTTTACAAATGGTTTGAGTTCAATTACATTTATAATTAGAAAATATAAGCACTTTACTTGCTTGTGTTACTAGGGATGTGAATTAACTTAAACTATTTATATTAATTCTGTTAAAATCGGGGATTCTAAAAAATAATTATAACAAATTATCGAGCATATGGGATTATGGAGTTTAAATCTTTACTATTTTTAAATAAATAAATATTTTTTAAATCTTTAAAATGTGAATATTACAGATATCGATTAATAATCGGCTATTCCAAATATAAAAAACAAAAAATGTTACAAAAGGCTAATATAAAAGATTGATGACTTCAAATAAAATTCGAATTAATGATAAAAAACCCCTGAAAACGTTTATTATTCATTTAAAAAATATATTTTACAGGTAAAAACTAAAAATAATACTTGTATATAATTTTGAAAATTTTTAAATTTTTTTATCGATATTTTCTTATGGAATCACCACTATGACGAAGGTATATCATTATTCCTAGACTATAACTTAATTAAACTTATTTTTCGAACTGAAACGATTATATCTCGAATTATCTTGGAATAAAGCAAAGTAAAATTGATTAATTACTAAAAATATTAAGGTTTTCAAGAGGCATCTCGATGGTTTATAAGCGACCCTACAATTTGGTTTTAAAAATATTGTGAATACGGCCCCAAAATAAAAAATTCATAATAGTTAAATTTAGATGAGGTGAGAGCAAAACATTATTATAAGTTATATTTAGAAGAGTTTATTTTTATAAAAAACTTTATAACTAATAAACTTATAAATCTTCAACATGCTTTTTAGATCCCTGAGTCGGTTACAGAACATTATCGATGAAAAATTAACCAAATTTGTGCAGATTTATATTTATTTTGGCTCGCTATGTCTGATGTCACAGATCTAAAAACATTAATTTGATCTTAAATGGCAGATATTTGTGTAATCGACTCTGATTATTTGAAACAATTCTCAATTACACTGAAATTTCCATCAGAATAACTTTTTCAATAATTACTTATAAAGAAATTAAAAAAAGTAACTTATAGAAGAATTTATCCAGCAGGGCTTTCACCACTGCACATAATTTTCACTTTTTTTAAACTTGGATTCCAAGTCACCCCTAAGAAAAATTTAAATCTAATAGGATAGATTAGTGGAATCTAACATTATATAAAATTAAAACCGTTTAGTGAGTCTTATACGAGATTTTCTGGGAGAAAAAAATTAAAATTTCCTCTAAATCTGACCATCAGAATTTTTTATTAGGCAAATGCACAAATATGATATCTGCTTCCTGTTATGATATATATCTGTGGAATCGGCCGTTAATGTGACTATCTTATTTTTTTTTCAAAAATAATAAGCTATTATAAAATATTTGATACTTAAATCACCCTCTAACATTTTTTATCTTATTTTTGTTCGTGCGTCGACATCTTTTGATCCAATAAACCCCGAAACTCCGCTTTTAGCCGAAGCTCTTGCTTAGAGTTCAATATCTTGAGTGAAACCAAGTAAAAAAATAGCTTATTTTTTCATCCTGTCACATATACCTTATATACGCCCGCGATTTTGACCTCTTTCTTGAAAAATTTCGTGAAGATCGGGTTAAATTAACTTAATTCCAATTTTAATAACGGAGTTCTACTAAAGATTTGTTGATATACAGCTGTTTTTCTGAGTAAGGTATCTCACTGGTGCTAAAGGGGCTTGGTTTTTCAATGAAAATACTAACCATAAAAAAGTATTTTCGAGGTAGGAGTTTAAGATAGCTTTAACCATTTCAAAAATGCTTTGATGATTAGATGTCCTTGTTTTAGCTATTTTTCTCTTATAATCTTCCGGAGTAAACCAATATGCAAACTTTTTCTGTCTAGTTTTATTGAGATCGGTTTGAGTGAACTCAAAACCAGGCTTATCAAACTGTGGATGTAAACATACTGAGAATACAAGAGACAGAATATTATAATTTTGGTACCAAAAATTAGAAAAAACACCACAAAACTTTCTTTATGTATGATTTAATTTCTTTTAACTTGTTATTAATCGTTGAAAGCTATATTATTTCCGATTTACAGTCCTAATTTGGTGTTAAATGGGTTATAATTGTAAATGAATCCTGAGTATTTTTTTGAAAAAAATTTAACGAAATTTTAAAGCTTCTTTGAAATTCTACTATTATCACTTCAATTAAAAACGAAAAAGCAGGATGTTCTAAAATAATCAATAACGGTTAGTAAACTTGTCAATAAGTTTATAAAATAAAAATAATATTAGAATTAAACAATTAAACAAAAAAAAATTATTTGCTAACATTGTATAAAAATGAATTGAGGTTTTGGCTTTTTTATTGGTTCACTGGTTTTTCTGCCAGTTTTTTTGAAAAAAATTTTGCTGATAATTTTTTGGCATAAATTAAATATATTATCCGTGAAGTTAAATAAATTATGTTATCATAATGCAATTACATATCCTTATGATTGGTATTCGGTGTCATTTAATTTTTAGTCCAAAAAAATATATCACACAATATTTGTTTTTTGAACAAAATGCATCCTTAAAATACTGTAAACATCCTATTCTACGGGTTAAAACTGTTTTTAAAAACTATGAAAAGATATTTAGGTGAAAATATCTTCTAGTTTCGCTCAAAATTTATAACAGTTTAAATTTTGAAAGATAAAATTTTGTAGAATGCGTGAATAATAAATTTTTTTGCTGATACTTTATTTGGATTCTTTAATATTTATAAGCATAATATATTATGTAAAATAAATTTATCATCTGTTATTAGAGCTTTATGCAGTCAGAACAGCATGATATATCCTTAAATTTACCGTTTTTTTAAGGCTTTCTTGACCAAATTTTCTTTATAATATAAAAATTAAGTCTATCAGACATCATTTCTTAGAATATTCTAAAAAAAATCGTTTAAACTGTTTTTTTTTGGAAAATTTTTCATTTTACTTGCGTTTATGGTTTTAAATTTTTTCCGAAAACATAAAATCAGATAATCAGAAATTAACTCTTCAATGATTTCATAAAATCGATCCTTTCATAATTTTTTTTAAAAACTACACATTTATTGGGCTAAAACTTATCTTGCACTCCTATCAAACTTTTTAATACTTATTTTTTTTTTGCTGATTTATTTTTATGTACGGGTTAAATTCTTTTTTTTGGCTTATTTTTTAAAAAATCACTTAATTTGGGCGCTTTTTCATAACTTAATTACAATTAAACAATTTTATATATTTTTATCTGATATATGCTAATTTTATCTAATTTTCAAAAAAAAAGCAAATAAAAATTAATAAAACTATAAAAAACGAATAAAGATTAATTAAGCTATCAAAAAAATTAATTTATACTTTTATTGGATAAATAATATTTTTGAGAATTTTCAGTTTTGAAAAGGTATATTATAGAACCCCCTATTCATTAAGAACCTCCCATTTGATAAAATTAAGTTGTATGGTCAAAAAAATTCATTTCCTTTTACAAAAATCTAATAAGAAATAAATATATTAAATGGGAAATAACTTAGTGTTATATAAATATTTAAGGGATTAATTATAATACACCCTAACTGTTTGATAACCCCTTATATTAAAAAATATATACTTTTCAAGAAATTTTTTGGCTTGATTTCCTTAAATATACATATTCTATAGGTAATTTTATTCCAATTTAAACAAAAATTCATCATAACCAATGATAATTTTGTAATTAATTTTAATATGTATTCTCAGCTTTCAATATGAAATATTCTTAATAAAGGGAACATTTTATTGTGCACATTTTTTCAATAAAAATTCCAAAACATTATTTTTTATCCAATAAAAGTGAAAATCTACGATAAAAATAAACAAGTTTCACTAAACGCCTAATTACTAGTTAGGATTTTAGAAAAATGAAGATTCCTTTTTTTGTACAATGTAAACGAATAAACTGAATTTTAAAAATTCATTTGAAATATTAATCAACGGATTATCCAATAAAAGTGATATGGAAAAAAATTCCCATTTCATCAAGAATCTGTTATATAAATATTTCTGTGTAAAAAATCTACTAAGTTATCATAAAATCAAAAAACTTTAATTTTAATCTAACCCTTTTCAGCACCAAATCTTTTTCTAACCAAAACTTTAATATTAATATTTCAAAAACTTTAGTCTTTATATCTGTCAAATAATGTAAAATATTACCAATTTAATTACACATCGACCAAATAATTAAGCCATTTTTTTCCATTGGTGCTGAAAAAGTATACTGTTGAGTGTTTGATTTCTGATTGACCAATTTAAAGTTCAATTTTGAAGTAATCCTTTTTAATGGAAATCAATTTTAAAACTCTTCTTTACAAATATCCTTGGTGTGTATGAGTGGGGGGGGGGTAATTGCATCAGAAAAAAACTATAGTTATATTTGAATCCAATAATTAAATGGGGATTTTATATTATAACGCCAATTATTACATGTTCATTAATTTTCCCTCTAAAATAGATATTCATTTTTGAAAAATTTTAAATATGGATGCCAAAATATTATCCAATCTATAGTCATCAAAACACTTTTTTTCGCTAAAATAAAAAAATTGGCTAATTTTTTATTCTATATAGCTGAAAATGATTTTTTTTTTACCTAATTGTTTCAAAAAACAACATTAGATAATATAAAAATATTGAAAAATTATTAACAGAAAGTTTTAATGATTTATTTTTATTGACCCAAAATGGGTGGTCATTTTTATATCCCAGAAACCAAAAAGATTTAATTAACATCGAAAATGAATCTCCATGTTTTAAATTTCGCGTTCATGATAAGTATGAGCCCAAAAAAATATTCTATCATCAATGAAAATTTTTTATGAAAATCTTTAAGTCATAATAAGTTGGAGAGATTTTTTTTACCGATAGTGATAAGATTTTTTTAGGGGATGCTGGCAGAGTTTAAATTTTTAGTTATAACTTTTAAAAAAACCTATGGATTTTTTTTTTTATATCAAAAGTTCGAATTTCTTGAAAATTATAAGTTAAACTAATGGAATCATAATGAAATTAAATTAAATGAAAAGCAAGAGAAAAAAAATAGAATGTTTTGATTCACTAAAAAAATACTCATTTTTTTATTTTGAGATTTTTAATCTATTCTAAAAAAATCCTATCTAAAAAATTTAAGACGAATTTTGCGAATCAAAGAAATACTATAAGTTTTGCCAAATTTTATATTGATACCAAATTATCGGTTTATTTCGTTGGATATCAAGTAAAAAAAGAGGAAATCAAAAATATTCTTATCTTATCTACCAACTTTAAAGCTTATTTTTTGTTTAAGCATCTATAGTTTAGATTCTATGAATTATTTTTAAGGTTTTGATTAAAAAAATAGTAGTTGTAAGCAAATAAGTTAAAACATGTATAACTAACTATATACATTATAGATCATTAAAATGCTGATATTTAACTATTATTAACCATTTTTGCAGCAGGAAATACGTTCAAATCATACTAAAAAAGGAGCTTTATTTCTATTGTTCGTCTCAGTTTAAATATTATCCTGCAATTTTCTATATTATTTGGTCTAAAGTGGATCTATAAAAGTTTTTTGAAATTAAATACAGAATATTTTATTGCTCTATTTATATAATTTTCTAATAATTATAAACTTTCATCGTTTACTTGAGGGCCCTCTTTAGATTGACTCATATAAATCGAATAATATTAGAGCTTTAATCTATAAAAAAGAAAATTAAAAAGATAAATTTTAATATAATAATTAAATTTAAAATGATAAAATAATTTTTCGTGTTTCTCAACCATTGAATAAATGCCATAGCTGTATGGAGCTGCTAGAGTGACAGAGGGGGATATGTTGAATAAATTTTTTTTCTTTTTTTGAATTTTTTTGAATTAATTTACAGAAATTTTTATTAACTTTAAAACACATTTCTCGTAAAAAAAATTCATGCTGCTCAGTTTTTTCAAAATATGAAAATTCGAAAAAAAAAGATGAAAATTACAAAATTTAAATTCTTCCTAGTCCAAAAAGAAAATAAAGATATTAGTTAATATTCCACTCGAAATTTAAAACTATCTAGATTAATTCTACTATATTAATTTAGACTTCTAATCAACCAAGTTCAACAAAAAAACAGCAGATGTAATTTTTTTTAAACTAAAATGATAATTAAGTTATTGGAAAAAGATAAATTTCGATGTAAAATATTCTGACGATGAAGGGAAGAAAGAGAGCTGTCAATTAATTTAATTATTTTCGGTCTATTATACCAAAAAAAAAGCGTAAAATTTTTTTTATCGAAAATAAAAATGATTTTATTGGATTTTGAATCATAATAGCATTGAAATACATTTATATGAGAAAAATTTAAAACTGAAAGTTTATAACGATAAATAATCAATATCAAATAGCCTTTTATGTTATAAATGTGAAATAAATCTTATGAAAATGAATCGGAATCAGTAATATATGGTTCTGAAGACCATTTTTTTCTTTCTAATACTCTTTTTTTTTGAAGCTCCATAATTTTAACCATTTAAATTTGAGTTCATCGCAGAAATATCTTTAGTGACTTTATTTCTTTTTGAATTTTATCCGTTGGTTTTTACCTTTTTCTTTAATTAAGATTCTAAATTTTTGGGTCTTATTGAATCATAAAATTCAACATCTTCAATCCTTAATGGATATTTTGATGTTTAATTTAGCTAAGGCAACACAGATATCTATGAAGGTTTCACTATTATATAGTGACCACCTGTATGTATCTCCCATCAATTTGAAAACGCTTTTAAGCCTTCTAAAATAGTTTTTACTATTATTATTTAATTATAGACTACTCTATTCATTAGAGTTTAATATTATGGAAATGTAGAAGCTGTGTTCGTTTGAGAAATAAAAGGGTTCTGAGTATGTAAGCTCCTTTTAACATAGGATTTTTTTTCCGATCCTAAATAGCTCTTATCAGTCATTATGGACCATTAGTTATGATCTCCGTCTGTATCCTCGATTATAATGTCTTTAGGGGATTTTTTCAAAAAATATTTGTATACACTCTCCATTCTTCATGTTACAAAAATCTCATAAATTAAGCCCTCTACAAAAGGACTAATAATTAAACACCTACCGTATTTTATAACCGAAATTTCCCAATTAACGCGATATCGGTGATTTTTCCCGAGATTTTTTTTATCTTCTTGAAAAGCCTTGGATTTATTTTGATGAAGAACACTGCACAGTGATGATGAAGGTTACATCTTTTTTATTTAGGAGAAGTATAGATTGTGGCAATTGAGCTCCATTTTTAATCGGGAAAGATTAGTCGTTTATTAATGTCTCACGGACAGCTTAAGCTGTAGAATTTGCTATTATACATGATGATGGTCCAGATATTTTAAATTCCCGACCAAACTTATCATACTTGAAATAATTTCGCAATTACATCAACAAAATTAGCAATTTATAATTTGGGGCAAATTTAGATTTTATTCACTGTTTCATTTTAGATGTTATAAGGTTTTTTTCATATGTCGAAAAATTTCATTAAATTCCTCTATATTAAATCAGTTTAAAAAATAAATATCCTCTGGGTGGGTGGGGGGGGGGTTGATAGTTCATTATTGAACTTTGGCTCAAAAATCACATCTTCACTGGAATATTCGGGAGTGACAGATGCAGAGGCATCATAAAAATCAACCTATATTTTTTCATAGCATTTTTGTAATTCTCAATATTCAAAATTGTAACCGAAGTCAATTTTAAGTTGTTTTTTTTTGGTTTTTTTGTTTTAACTATTTTTTATATAAAGAAATTATGCGGACTAAAAAAATACAGGGGGGAGTATTTGAATATTTTAAAATATGTATAAAACATTAAATTTGGATTCTGGCTATTCCAAAGATGTTAAATTTTCTTTCACTCAAAAATTTTTAATCCAAGTTTTTTTAAAAGTATAAAACAATCCATTTAATATTTTAGAAGTTAAAACTAGTGACGCAATTTCTCGCAGGTTATGTTTTTTTTCTTCAAGAAAAATAAATAGTGAAACTGAAAATTTTCATTATATTTTTTTGTAAAAAGAATGTTTCGTGAAATCGAAAAAAGATATTTAATGTTTATATACATGAATATTGCTTTATAATATGTCTCAAAAAATTCAATTGTAAATTTAGAACAAAGTTTTGTTATTATTATTAATTGGTATTAATAGATACTGGGTAGATTTCTGGATTATCAAAAATGTACTTATGAATTTAAAATTAGGTTTTTTAAAAAACCTTAGACCTTAAATATATTGGTTAATTTTTTTAAATAGAATTTCTTTTAATTAAAATTTATATTTTTAACAACTAGTGGTGGCATTTTGATATAATATCCTCTATTAAGAAATTTGCTTAGGTGATTCAATATAACTTTCTTTATTTTTTTAGCACTGATAATATTAAAATTTTCTCGAGTTTATAAAGATATTGTCTGAATACATTTAATAAAGCCCAGTTTATTTATTATAGAGCATGTAACTAGCAAATTAATCTTAATTTTTTTAATAACTTATTCTGTTTTTTTTTTCGGAATTGTTATTAAGATATTAAGGAGTATGTTTTTTAATTGAGGAATTTTATCATTTCAGGTACACAATTAGTTAAAACCCCTATTAATGCTAGGTTTTTTTTTTGAGGCCACAAAAAAAAATTTAATGGAGCTTTTGGCTGTTAATTACTTTTACAATAATTTAGTTTAAATTTTCACAAAAATAAGTGGAGCTCCTCAGCTTGAAAAATCTGCGTATCAAATTATTTAAATTTTCAGTATTTTTTCACATAAAAAACAAAATCCATCTATTGGATAAATATTATCATTTATTTTTTTATTTCTTTGCCCAAAATATATATCAAATCATAAGTCAAGAATCAATGTACTTCAAAACCTCTAATATACTTGATTTAAGAGATATAACTGGTTTATAAATAATTTTAGCTTATGAAAATAATGTAAAAAATAAATGGTGCATATTTTATTTTTGCACAAAAATACTGGATACTCGAAAAAATTTATTCTTTGATTTTTTAATCTGGGCAATGCTGCTGGGAGTTGTGGTAAATTGATTATTTTTGCGGAATTTTAATTGAATTTGTGCACTTTTAACTTTTGAACTTTATATAACTTTAAGCTCATCTCCGTATAATAATTAATTTTATATATTATTTTTATTAGTTTTTTTGGGGGTTTTTTTTGAATATTAAAATTTAATCCGTTTTTTTTAGTATTATTTTATCAACACTAAGGCCACTAAATTTTGAGAAATCATTAAAAAATAATTTCGATGTGTTAATTAGCCAATCATATAACTTCATATATTAAAAAATAATGATAATATACATCTAGTTTATATTAATAATATGACAGTTTCAATATCTTCCTTCAAGTTAAAATATACAAAGATTTTAATCGATGTGACAAAGTCCCTTTAATTTTGATAATAGCAATGAGCGAGTTGAAAATTATTTTGGATTATCGTTCAAAGATGTTTTCTTGAGATTAATTTTTCTAAAAAAAAAGCCTTTTCGTTGAATATTTTAAATTTTTGTGGAATACAAGTTGTGATTTGTTTAAATATAGTCCCTCTGAGGATCAATAATTATATTTCGACACTTTTTTGAATCTAAATATAAACTCTGAGCTTTTTCGTTATTATATGATCATATTATCACCAGTAAATTAATAAATTTCCCCACGAAAATTTTAACTTTATTGAATTTCGATTGTAATAAAAAGTTTTTATTGAAATATTTACTTTTGAATTTAATTAAGAAACAGTTTTTTAGAGAAATTTTTGTGTAGTTATTAGAAATATCGTCCATTTAATGAACTTAATTATTCTCAACTTATTTTATTATAACATTTGGCCTATCTTATTTAATTTCATTCTATTAGTTAATTTTTAAGGGGGGTTTTTCCACATTTGTCAAGATTGAGAAAATCCTCTTTCAAAAGAACCATCTTTTTACTGCATATGTATATACTGCTTATTTGATGCAATTTTTATTAGAATTTTTTTGGATAGAAGACTAGGTTATACAGTCATTGGGATTTTTTTAAAGAATAAGTTTCATCCTAAAAGAAATTCATTGAGTTTCAACTTTTTTGCGCCATAAAATAATGTAGAAAATTGTACCCAGGGAAGGAGATACATTCTCGATCAATCCGAAAATAGAAAAATATACCGAAAACTCAAAAATTGGAATTATTTTATAAAATTTATTCTTCCCCATCAATAAAATTTTATATAAGGCAATGGTTAAATTAGAAAATACCAAAAAAAAATAATCTAATTACCGTAAATATAACCAAATTATATTTAAAAATGGAGTCGACTTTTTTGAACCAAAAACAATTGTTTACCGTATGGTTTATTTTGATGAGAAATTGAAAAAAATTCCATAAAAACATAGATTTTGGGTCGAAATTAGTTCATATACACTATAATTTTCTTTCCAAGTCTCTATCTTAAATTTTTTTTAAACAGCAGCTGATCTCCATGGTTTATCCGATTGAAAAAATCATCAGAATACACGCTCATATAAATTAAGACTTTACTTATAGTTATTTATAAAATTTTATTGATTTTTTTATTTCTTTTATTTTGAGAAATTGAAGTATAGCAGCTGTTTGGTCCAGTAAAGTTAAACAAAAAAATTTTAGGACAATGTTTGGATTAATTTTCGTCTATAATTTCCTGAAATTGTTCCATAATGACTTTCTACGCTTAGAGAATAATTTCCCTCCAATTTTTTGTTTTTTTAATATGAAATTTATTTTTTTGTTAACAAAAATTTAAAAAGTGAAAATTATTCAAAAAAATGTCACCTCCGTTCTAGAATCTTGTTAAACAAAAGGTATTGCTTCAAGGAAGCTGGAAAATCGCCTAAGCTCGTGAGATTAGGTTTCCTGGGCACGCAAACATACATCGGAAATTTGACAGCATCCAGCCAAAATTAAAGATTTGTGTCGTCATCTTGTAGTTAAATCAAAGTTTATTTGATCCACCCACGAAACTTTCCAACTATCTAAAAAAGGGATACGTATAATCTTTTTTAAAAAAAGATTTTTGAACGAATAGGTGTAGTTATGAAATATCATATCATCACATTTCGTTTTCTAATCCATCTAGAGCAATTAAATAAGATGTACTCAACTGTTCCAGGAACATATTTTTTCAGAAGAGACAGTTTTTTAAAAAATATTTCATCTAAAACTTCATACTTGATAGTCACCGTGCGTTCCAGAAGGCTCAAATTAGCATTTTCCCGATGTAATGAATTCAAAGCTTCAGGTCAGGGTACAGCAGCTGAAGATTCATCCAGTATTTTTTCCGCCGATTTTTTGGTCCGTCGTCCGCTAAGTGGAAAGAGAGACCGGTTATTTGCATTCTTCCCATCGACTATGGTGATGATGGCTTCACCTTTTGAATTTTGAATACAAAATTTTTTTATCCATCTTGCACTGTCGGTCACCCGGGTGGCCATTTTGGTCTTTATGGGGGACTTAATGAAATCATATCCAAGTTTTTAAATTTAGTCACTTGTGATATGCACGCTCTCGAGCTGATATTATTTTTAGGAAGACATATTTTATCCCAATTCGGCTTGGAATCGTTGATAGCTGCAGAAATTCCCATATTGGCAACCAGACAGATAGCTTTGTCAATTCTGGCTAGGATATGTTTGACTTTGGCTTCATTCACGCCAAAGGTTTCGCCTCCGTAAAAACCAAAAGTTATCAGAACCAAATTTCAAATTTTATTTTTAAGCCTATAGGTACTTCTCTAAGTTTTAAAAAGCTGTAATCAGTGCAGAATGCCTTTCTGACATTTTTTTGTTGTTGTTTTTGATGGTCCTGGAAACTTATCATTTATTGCTCAAAATATAGCCCAAATATGTATATTGGTAAGTATTTGGGATTTTTTGTCCTTGTAATACTAGATCGGAAGACTGGGTACCGACGACACTCATTACTCCGCACTTGAATGCATTTACAGTAATTTGATTTAATTCAATTTTCATTTTGGTCTCAGATTCAGCCATTACTACGGCATCTTCTGCAAAGAGCAACCCAGATATCCTAGAGGTTATTCCACAGACATATACACCTTAAATGCCCTTGAAAATATCATTAATATAATAATCGAAGATTATTGGTGAGGCTAAAAATCCTTGTCGCAGCCCACATAGGTAATCAGTGGGTTTGGAGACATCATTTCCAATCCTAACC
>LSSL01004747.1:0-52653 GCA_001953115.1 Smittium mucronatum
CACTGCATTATAGCCCTGTCACTAAAAATCAGATTCCCCTGTGTTAAATAACTAAAATCCGATCATCTACCACTAAAAATTTGGGTTTTTTTTTAGTTATATTAAGAAATGTAAGTTAAAAAAGAATTGAAGAGCGGATTACATTAAGAAAAATCCTTTCTTTTTTTTAAAAAATAAATTCTGTATTAAAAAAAACTTTTCAAACAGGAAATTGCCGGCTAGCTGAAATAATATCGATAATTTTTGAGGTCATTGAAATTAATTTAGGGTTATAGGCCTATGTTAAAATGTAAAAAATTATTGATAAAACAGTATGTAGATTTTTCAAGGGTTTAATAATTTCAGAAGGTGAAATTTTGAGAAAAGTACATATAATAGTATATTATGGAGGCTATTAGAATAATTTCTCCGGTCGAATTAAAAACTAGTAGCTGTTTTGGTGAAAAAGATATAAAGTATAATCAAAAAGATATCTCAAATATATTTGTACATTTCTTAAATTTAAATTCTCAGTGTAGAATATATATTGATTTTTAGCTACAGATAGTATAATTTCGGTGATGAAACACCGAGAAACTTTCATTTTATTTTTCGCATATAATTTCGAGGATGAATGCCGTTATTTGTTTGGTTGTTTTTTTTTACGGTGAGATAATAACTCTACTCATTTTAATTCATTTTAGTTCTAGGATAAAAATACCCGAATGTTAGGGTTTTATTTTGAAAATTTTATTTTATTTTATTTTATCTATTTTATGATTGATTAAGGACAATTTATTGGATAAAAAAATTATTAAAGTTTTTTAGGGCTAATAATAGGTTTTAATAAGATTTTTTTGAAGTATTTAAAATGCAATCTCTGATTTCAAACACCCTTTTATTCACTAATCCTATTTTATATCATTTATCTAGTGTGTATATAATATGTGATATAATTTAGTCAAGCGATCACTTCATTATGTAATTTTTTTGTACATATTTAGGTGTTATTAAATTAAAAACAAAAAAAATTCAATCCTGGAAATAGACTAATAAAAACTAATTTAGGTTCCAAATTTGACAAATTTTTCAATATATTGGATAATAAAACATTTCATCATAAACTGTTAATGAAAAAAAAATAGAAAGGTTTTTTTTTACTAGATGATCTCCTAAGTATGACATTATCTATTCTAATTTACAAAATCAGTTTTAAAGTAATGTTTTTTATTAAAAGCATTTCGTATACTTGTAAAAAAACTACACCCCCAGATATAAATAATCCCAATCTGTGATAATCACCCTGAAAAATTCCCTGAAAACCCCCTTTATTCTATCTCATATAACTTAATCAGCTTTTTACTGAAACTAAAGTAAGCTATTTTGGAATTTTAATAAAATTAAATCTAATTAGTTTAAACAACGTGTTTATTTATTTATTGAAGATTTATTAAATCAATAACTAAGAAATCGTTTTAATGATAAGTTAATCTTTAAAAAAATATATTTAAGCTTTTTTTTTCTAACTTTTTTACAAGTAATAGACATATTTTTAATCAAAAGTGATAGTCGAAACATATATTATTTATATAGAGTATTTATTAATTATGAGCCGCTTTTAGTTTACTTGTTAAGTTAACTAAAAAAATTCTCTTTTTGGAAATAGCGCTATGAAAATTGAAGATTTTTCATCGATTGGGTAATATCTTGACAATATGACCCAATTTATTATTTCAATATTTTTTTATTAATATTTTTTTTTTAAAATTTTTTCCTTTTTTAGGGAAAAATTTATGCATCTTTTAAATAGTAGAACGAGAATAAAATCACTGCTGAATTATTCGAATATAATAATTTTAAAATAAAAAAAATTAGATGCTATAAATTAATCAGATTTCTTTTTTTATTTCCAGTATATAAAAAAATATTAATATTCATTAAATATTATATAAAATATTTGAATTATATTGAAACTGCCTTTAATTAAATATATTTAATTTCACTTGGATAATATTTTCAAAAAAACCATATTTTTATAACCCGAAAAAATGGTTACTATTTAAAAATTACAAAAAATATCTAATTATTTATTAATTATTTCAAATTATTTCAAAATATGGGAAAATCAGTTTGTAAATCTGATATTATTTTTTGAAATTAGCCAAACTTACTTTAGAAAATTTTGAGAATACAGTTTAATGTAGCTATTAACTAAAAAAATACATATTTAACGCAATATAACTTTTTTATTCACAAAAAATCACAACCAAATTTTTCGAATACCCAATTTAGGTTTTTTATGCCATACATTTGTTTTTATATTACACAATTTTTAAATTATATTCAAAAAAAATTTGCATGGTATATTATAAGTTTTTATAATAAAAATATAATATAGTAAAATTCTAATATCATCAAGATCATAATATTTATATTTTAGAAGCAGTTTTAGAACTGAAGGTAAATCAAATTTAAAAAATGACATCAATAATAATTTTTCTCCAAATTTAAAACTGTTCGATTTAAGCGTATGTAACTTCTGTGTTTTTTTGATTAAAATACTAAAAGGGCTTCCTTAACAAAATAAAAATGTATTCAAGGGTAAAAAATATATCTAATTCATATTTTTTGCGAAATTTTTGTAGTTACATTTTATAGACCATTATTTATATTATATCTGAAATATCTTTTTTTAAGTAAAAATTTATAGCTTTGATAACATTTTATCTTTTATCTTTTTTTTTCTGATTTTATTTTCACATTTGAAATATAGCTATTTTGAATTTTTGCTTTTCTATTTATAATTTACTTTTTTAAACTACAGTCTTAAGGTGTTTTTTTTCATTTAATTACAAGCTTAAATAAAAAATCGTATTAATATTTTTTATTTTTGGTATTTTGAACAGTTTCCAGAGTGTGGAAAAATATGAAATCAAAATATTAATTTGCTACTCATTTATTAATTCTGACATAGAATAACCTTTATAATTTCTCTATTTAAGCACAAATATAGCCACATAAAAGGATATACATCTTTTTATTATTAAAAAAATAGTCAAATTTATTTTATTATTTTTTAGCTTTTTTTTTAAAAAAACAAAATTTCTTAATATATATTCTAACAAATATTATCTAAAAACTTTCATTGATTCTTAATACAACAAATGCATTTAATCAGATATTGGCACATAATCTACCTATTTTCGCATAAATACAAACTCGATTATATTTTTAATTAACATTATATAATATGAATTATTAAAAATGAGCCAAAAAACACAATTTTTTTAGATGTGCTAATTAAATACGATGAATATTGAAGTTTCAGATTTTCGTGTTTTAATAATGATATTTTTTTAAAAGATATTGATAATATATATATATATATATACATGAAGAGTTAAAAATAACCAAATTAGAGGGGTGGGATCAGTATATACATTATATCATATTTTTTTCACTATTTCAGCTATTATTAATGAGAAAACCTTTTCATTAGGTATTAGTTCACCATTTTCAATAATCCTTATCATTTATTTAGCACAGCTCTTAATTGTGGCTATTTTAATTAAAATTTGGTCATAATAATAAAAAAATTCATGTACAACTATGTTTATGACATAAACTACCAAAATTCGTTATTAGAAAATTTTTATTGTTTAGTTTCGAGAAAAAACCAAATATATAGTATAAAAACGAGATTTCTAAAAAATAAGAAATTTTAATAATTTTTGAATAATAAAATGATAAAAAGACATATAATTTTCAATTTAATTATATGTTCCATATGTTCAATTTTTGAATAAAAAACGAGAAAAAAATGAAAAAAGTGTATACAGTTTTTTCGATTATTTATATATGTTGAATTTATAATGACAATTCCAAAATTATAAGTAACTTCTGAAAAACTGGTGGGTATTATGAAAAGATAAATCAGATATTATATGTGCGAATTGAAAAAAAATCTTTATTTTGAAATTTAAAATGTGAATAATAATCAATCCATATTTAAAAATTGGCTGGTGATTTAATTATGGAAAAAAAATCATAAATTTAAATTTAATGATAAATTTATATTTATTTCATTTTTTATGTGGTATCTTTTTGATTTTTTTGATCTCTATATGATCGTGATCCAACTTTTTGGATATTATTATTGAATACTACCAATAGATTATTATCAAGTGTAATATTTTAAGTATCAAATGATATTTAAATTGGATAAATATGCCAATAAAAGCATGTAAATTTTAATATTAAAAATAAACAGATGTAATTTGGTTTTTTACATCTATTTAAATAAATAATCCTATTCACGAATAATGCAAATTCTTTTATAAATGAATGGTCACATTACAAAAAAATTACATTTTTTTTATAGTAAATACAAATATTTGATTGATTTTATGTGTAACTCATATTATTGTGTCAATATTTAATTGGTATTCTTTTATTTTTTGGCTTATATTCATATCAGTAGTTAATATTTTTCCATTTTTACGTACTATTAGTTAATAAAAAACAACAAACTTATCTTATTTATTTTTTCACTTATTATATTATTTAGATCGATAATCTTTTTAATAACACTTTAATATATTATTCAAATAATTAGGATCTAATTGAACCCGTTTTAAAATCATTTCAAAGTAATTTTCTTCATCTTCATAGCTCCCCTAAAATATTATGAGATTTTTTAGGTTTAATTTCATTATCAGTTGTTTTATTAGATAAAATAAAATTAACAGAAATATAATCTCTAAATCAATAAAAAAATATCACATCCACACAGTGTTTACATCTAACTAACTAATATGTATATAACTCATAATTTTCTAATTGATTTTTTTTGTCATTTGTATATAAGTAAAAATTTTTATTCATTTAATAAAAGACTAACATATATGTAAAGGTTCCTACGATATTTTTTTAAGATAGCCATTTCTCAATTAAAAAACTAATTGATAACCCAAAAAATAACCCAAAATATTTTTATTGTAAAAACTCTGTATATTTTGCATAATATAGTTTTAAATTTCGAAAATTTTGATTTTGATTTTGATTTTGATTATCATTTGTGAATTTTATCAACTGCTGAATTAATATCTTTTGAATAAAGGTGTAACCGTTTTACTTTAAAATATAGTGCTAGATCAAATATTCTCCTTATTTGTTAAAATATAAAAAATTATTTAGAGAAAAAATATACATCATTACTTTGATACCTGTTAAAATTATTAAAATTTTCCGGTAACGTAAATTTTATTCTATTTTAAGAAGTGTGGAAAGTAAATTTGGCATAACTTAATAAATAAAATCACTGGTGTATATCAAGAATAATAATAATATTTGGATCTCAAAAACCATCTATATTTTGAAAAGGTTTTATTTAATTTGAAAATAAAACATATATTAAGAAATAATTCTCATAAAAAAAAAACACTTTTCTTTAATGTTGAATATCACTATATCCAAATCTAAGTATCGCTAAACTTTTATTGAAAATCACTCATTTTTATTTACACATATCCTTTAGAACTTATTAATCATATAAAAAATTGAATAATATTTTTTAAAATTTACTGTTTTTTATTATATTTAATATAAAATATTAAATAAGTAAATTCTCTATTAAATGGCTAAAAAAAATTCATTCTACGTATATGTGAAAATAACTAATATTGTTGAAATCTTTATATAGGATTCTCAATCCCTAAATTAAATTTTTTTATAATTTGAAATCAATAATTTTTTTTATTAATATATATATACTGCGGATTTTGATCGATATTTAAATTTGATCCTTGATTGGTGATTTTAAGCCCTAATTGGATTTGATCTGTTTTATTTAAGAGGGAATTTTATCGGATATTATTAATTTTATTCAATTAAGGATTGAATAATATGAATGTCGATAAATCACTATAATTTTTCACCACATCCAATTACTTGTGCCTAGTACTTTAAAAGAGGAATTCAATTTATTTCTGTTAAAAGAAAAATTTTCATTAAACATAAATAGATGCTTTTCTCTAAAATATTGCCAATAAATAAATTTATTATCTAGTTTACTTGAATAAAACTTTCTGGGTTAACTGAATATAATTTTTATTTATAACTCCGTTTTTAAATTCGATTTGGGGGGGGGGGTCATAGAATTTTATTTAAACGATTATTAATTTTTTTTCAGAATTTAACCCAAATGAAACTGTTTCGAAATAAAAATAGAATATTTATATTTTTAATATTTTGGTTTCTGTGGTAGATTGATTAATAGATCTTATTTATTTATTTATATTTATACTTTATTTTTATTTTTATTTTTAAAAAAATATCATTTGTTAAAGTTATAGATATCGTGTTTTAAAGCGAAATAATTAAGCGATATTTAAAAAAATTAATCTTCTTATGCATAATAAGTACTGAAAAATTTATTATATATTGGATATTTGTAAAAATCAAAAAAAAAAAATTTCTAATTTTTCCCTAAGATGGATTTCTTATTATACTATGAGCACTTTTATTGCTCTAACCGTGCTAAAAATGTATAATGTGGTGTATTAAATAAATTTGAATTCAAAAATAAAATAAGTAAAAATTAGATAATTTTATGTAAATTATTTATATTTAAATTATATAAAATTTAAGTACAGAATTTTCTAAATATTTAACAAATTTAAAGTAAAAAAAATAAGTATATATATATATATAGAAGGTATGCGGATAACATTATTCAGTTTAATAGAATATAATCATTTTTCTAGCTAATCAAAATATGATTCTGTTAATTATGCTAATATTTTATATTTACAATCTTTCAAACGTTATTATAGCTCTATTTCATCATTTATTATTATTATTATTATTTACCAATATAATATTAAAACTAAAACGGGTATTTAATTTTTGATTACTTGGTATTTAATAAAAATAAGCGTCCTACCACCTTTAAAAATTTCTTTTTTAAAATAAAAAATCAATTTTTACAATAAATTAATATTTGAAATATAGAGCACGTCCTAGATTTAGTTTTTTTTCAAATTTTCATCTTAAGGCCATATCATTTTATTCGAGTTTATAATCAAGAATTTTTTTTTGTATTTAACCAGAAATAAATCAAATCCACATTTAAAAGGATTAGGCAAAAATAAATGGGTATACTTTATATAAGCTATTCCCTCATCACTATTGGCCAACTTTTTATTTTATAAAATTAATATTATTAAAAAAAATCCATCTCTTAATCAAATAAGATAAAATCCACTTAGGAATAAAAATCACTAGTTAAGGGTCAAATATACGTAGAGAAAAAAACTATGAACAGAATTTATACTTATATATGATGTAAAAATTATAAATTTCTGATAGTTTTCATTAATAAAAAAACCTCAGTATCATCTTTAAAACTATTCTCGAAAACATTATAGTTATGTTGTAAAATATATAGGCTATTGGTAAAAGTTATTTTATTGATTCAATGCCGGAAAAATATAAAAAATAATAATGTAGATTTGGTAAAGTAATATTTGGGTTTTCGAGTTTTTTCCATTGAGAATTTTATGGGGATTTTCTATTTTCTTTTAATCTTTTCTCAAAAAAATTGCGTGAGAGTGGCTGAAAAAGTGTTCCTATAAAAAAAGATAGATCATATTTTATATTTAATTTTACATTTAACAATATTTTATTCTTATTCATGCTTAGTTAATAATATGGATACTATACTCTAAAAAATCACTTCCAATGAAAGCAAAATAAAAATAAAAAAAGGATGAGAATAAATCAAAACAATTAACAAAAAAATTGTGAGTAATATAATTTATTAAAATAATCAGTTTTTTAATAAATAGAAAATAAGGTAAAACTAGGCTCAGAGTCATCAAAATAGAACTTTTTTTGATTTTTTAAATACTTATGGTAGGAAATTATAAAGTTTTTTGCATTTTGGAATGGATATTTTTCGAATCTTTAAACTTATTTTTTTTTCATTAAAATTCATTTTATCTTTTTTATTAGAGGCATATTCTATTTAACGAGCATGAATAGCCTTTTTGGTCAAATATTTTTTTTCCTAAAATTAATAGGCTAATTTAAATATCGAATTGTAGAAATAGTTAATATTTGGAAAATATAAATAAAATTAAAAACATTTTCAAATTGCATATTTCAGAGTTTCCGTAAATATTTTATTTTTCGCGTTTTTATAAAATCATCGTTTTTCCATTTATAAGAATTAAATCGATTCAATTTTTATTTAAAAATTTCAGTAGATTTTACCGTAAATTTAATAATTTTAATGTAAAATAATTAAAACAACCCAAGTATATATAAAAAGAATTTTTTTTATCGTGGTGTAATTTTATTAGTTTAAAATCAAATTTCGAGTTTATATGAAATTTCTTCAAAATAAGGATCTATACGTAAAACCTAATGATGGCGAAAAAGGCACTATTTCAAATAATTTATCCAATAAATGGAATTCAAATGAAACAGAAAATTTATTTGTTTCTTAGATTAAAATTAAAAAAATGACGATTGCAGACAGGATAAACCATGAGATATACTAAACCAATCTTAGAAAAATATTAAATTCGAATAAACGAAAAAGTATCATATTAAACTGTGGGATAGTTGGTATTTATTAAATATTATAACAAAATAAATACCAAAAAGTTTTAATTTTCAGTTATAAATTTTGTTAATTCAAAATTGGAAATTTTGGCAGTACTGAAATCTTAATTAAAATAATGTTAAAACAAATTTTTTAAATCATAACCGATTAAAAAATGTACTTTAATGGTAATTGTCTATATATTTTATGGAGTTTTTTGGGGGGAATTTAACATCATTTTTTTTAGAGCTCGATTCTATATCCCCCCCCCCCACAAAATTAGCTGGCCTGAATCTGAGCTAAAGTTTTGTGGGGGGGTTTTTTTCTGGGAAATTAAAATTAATAAACAGATTTAATTCGTATATTCATATTTATTTTTTTAAAAAAACCCAGTGTAATTAAATAACTCTTTTTTCAATTTTTTCCCTCAGATAGAACATAAATTATTGTGAGTTTCAATATATATATTACGGTTATATAGAATCATAAATACTTATTTTAAAAATATCATATAAAATCTTCTTTACTATTTTAAATTTTATTGAGAGAAGGTGAATATTTCACACAATTTTTTATATAAGTTTATTTTATTAAGATTGATATTTTTCAATGTTTTAAAATAAAGGGTTTATACCATATTTTAAACATCTAAATTTTCAAAAATTAAAATTTTATCACTATTTAATTCGATCAAATCATTTTCAAGATCTTATTTTTATAATTACTGTGATAAATAAATAAATAAATAAATTTCAGAAATATTAGAAATTAAGCACCACTCTCTGAATAATATATATGCGGATATATATTTTTTTGTATTTTCGATGGGTTGGAAAGAAGTTTAAAACAAATACAAAATGTTTTTTAAATTTAGGAAAATATGTATATTTTGAATTTTGACGAGTAATATATATTCACATAATGTTTTATATACCGAAGGAAAAATTAAATTAAAAAGTCGAAAATTCAAAATATATAGCTTGGTGACCTTTTATTTGGAAAAAAATACTTTTGGTATATCAGTTTAATGATTTTTGAGCTTTATTTTATTAAGATTACAACTAATGATAGTTTATGCTTTTAACTGGGTGTATTTATCATTTTATAATGATAAAAGTACACAAAAGTTCAGTTAATAAAATACCTTCTTAATAGCATAATTGACGAAGAGCTCGGAGATAAATTTAAAAATAATTATAACCATATGGCCCAAGAAAGAAAAAATGAAAACAGATGATTGATAATTTTTAAATCAACCGCATTGTCCGTGGATTTTGTTTGGATAAAAATAAGCAATAATGCAACAAAGTCACAGACCTGTTTTTATTTATTTATTTTTAAAAAAAGCCCACATGTTTCTAATATTTTGATATAACCAAATTTATTTCCTTAAGGTTTTAAAAATCGGGAGAGAAAATAAGCCTTATTTCAAAGTTTTATTTCATTTTTTTATCAATGATTTCTAAAAATGGCGAATGATAAATGATTTACAACCATTAAATCAAGTATTCTATTAATAGTTTGAAGGTGGTTCATTTTTACCCAATAATGAGTATAAAAATTAATATGATCACCTAGCGAAATATTCTGACTAAAAAATAAATTCTTAGACATGATTATAGTTAATCAACCTTTTAGGGATTTAAATATAGATCTGGCCTCTATTTGCACAGCCGGAGATCTTCTATTTGCACAGCTGGAGATCTTCTATTTGCACAGCTGGAGATCTTCTGTTTGAAAATACAAAACATAAACTCACGTATAACCAGTGAGTATAACCCAATCGTCTGTTTGATGTAATATTAAGGAATTTCCAACTAAATTCCGTAATAATAATAAAAAGAACCAATTTTAAGACAAAATTTTGATAACTACTACTTTTTAAGGACTAAAGAGATGCACTCCTTAATGTTTTGTGAAGAAATTCTAGACAATGATGAGTTTATTTATTCAACGTATTTAATATGCTTATGGGTAAATTATTTAACTAAAGCAAAATTTTAGATATGGGATGGGTTAGCATGTCGAGAGACATGATCAAAGGCTAA
This sequence comes from Smittium mucronatum, assembly GCA_001953115.1. Lineage (NCBI taxonomy): Eukaryota > Fungi > Kickxellomycota > Harpellomycetes > Harpellales > Legeriomycetaceae > Smittium > Smittium mucronatum. The sequence continues at coordinate 10,636 of LSSL01004747.1, forward strand.
ATGTATTTAAAAAATACTTCAATAAATAACCAATTTAGATAAATGTGAGCTGGAAAGCATGTATGTTTATGGTTAGACTATAGGTTTAAATATGCATTTTACAGCTAATGATATGGATATATATGCTTTTATTTGGATTCAATTTAATGGATTATATGAAAGAAACTGGCTGGACGGAAGTGGTTTCACAAGGAAGTCGGGGACAAACTAAAGTTTAGGAAATATTTCTAGGATTTAGCCTGCTAACAATGCATATTGAACTGAGGCGGAATTTTAAAAAGCAAAGATAAGTTCTTGGAGGTTTTACTAACACAAAGGGCAATTATTCAACAAATCATGACCCTATTGATAGCGTGTCACAGACAAACCATATTTATGCTACTTTCTATAAAGACCGAAAATATAAAAATGAGATTTTAGCCATTCTGAAACAAGGGTCTAAAAGCTATGCAAACTGAACGAGCATAGACGATTAGATTAGCTGTGAGGTGTAGCACACTTTTTCCCAATGGTTATCATTTTAAAGGCATAGATGGCGTAATAAATCAAAGCGAGTAATTAAAACCACATTCACGCAAGCACTGAATAATCAAAATAGACCTTTTTTTTTTGTAACACGAAATAATAAACCAAATGGTGTTCATTATTTTGTTTTTTCACAGCGTATCAAAACAAAAGACAGATCAAGATCGCGTACCTTGTACTCTAGCAAAAACAATTTAATTGGCTATAATAAAGCTGTTTTGTCAACATATTTGGTCTGTCCTCACCAAAATGCATTGCATTGCCATTGCAAATGGTGCGTTAGCTCTAAATTAAATTTTACTATATGCAGTAGATATCGGATTAAGTCCGCGTTTTGAAAACCATTTTTTGAATGAGAATTAGGTTGTTATGCTAACAATGTCCGAGCGAATGTATGGAGCTTAATTTTTCAATTGTATCCAATTATAAATCAATAGAAAATGAATTTAAACCTTTACCATTTGATAACAATAATGGATATTAACCCTTTCCGGGCCCAAATTTGTGCCATTCCCCTATTTGCGTATATTTACAATTACAATTGGTTCAAAAATATGATCAGCCCAATAGTATACAAATAAAATTAAACTAATAATAACATTAAGAGAAAAGTGAAAGCCATTTTTTGTACCATCGCCCCTGAAAGAGTTGAATCAACTCCTATTCCAATACTTTAATTGGGTACATTAAAACATGTCTCCTAACTTTCTTATTATTTACACAGCTGAAAATATGTAGGTGCATTAATGATATTAGAAGATAATTGGTCTAAAAATAAAATTGGGGATAATGTTCCCAAAAAGGAATAAATGTTAAAATTTATTCCGAATTTAGATATATATTAGCCAAAAAGCGCTCATAAAAATGTTAGGAGAATATTGGGCTTGGCCTATAATTATCGCTTTAAAAAAATTCAGCTTCTTAAACAATAGATATTTTTTGGACAAAAGTCAATTGCGGAAATGATAAAACGCGCACTTAATCCGATATATACTGTGGCCAGCTATTATATACTTTACTTATTTTTCCGTGAAGAAAATGTTTATTCCAATGAGATAATAGTTATAAAAAAGGGCTAATACTAGCCTATATATAAATGACTGATTTAGTGATGACGAATAAATTAATAATATGAAAATATATAGTGGAATCAACCTATAAGGTTTATATTCTTGCAAGTACATTTCGCTTTTTTTTAGATCAAAGCATATGCTAATGGCTCTGACACTTGAATGATTGTGATTTACGGTATAATTTCGAATTATTTATTGTTAATCATTTTTAACAAATAGTTTATAGGTAAAAAATTCCAGCCGATTATATTAAATAAAAATAGCCAACTGTAGCCATTGTTATTCGTAATCACATTACTAATTAGATATTCAGCTGATAATAGCCTAAATTTATTGGATAAAAAATAATATATAAATGTCCCTTTTTTAGTTATAGGGGTCAAATATAAAATATAAAATGACCAATAGATTTTCTAAAAATTGAATTAAACCAATAATATTGTGATTTTTTATAAGGGCTTGGTAATTCAAAATCAGAGGTATAATTACCGGTGTGGACAGCTAAAGGCTATTTTTAATGGATAGCAAGATCTGGTAAATGGGAGAGAAGTGTGAGGGGAGGGTATGAGGAGGTATCCAGCGAGTGGAACCAAAAATATCCAATGAAATGCGAAAAAAATCCTCTGAAAAATAACACGCTTTGAGATTTCCAAGCTGATTATTAATCGATGGCATACAAATAGACCAGAGAAGTGAAAAGTCTACCACCAATAAACAGGAGAGGCTCGCTATAACTTGATGTAGAATAATCTAAATATCCGCAGAAAATTTTTTTACGACACAATTTACTGCTATACTCCACTTAGGTATATTTCATATTTGATACTTTCGAGCCTTCTGATTTTGAATTTCATTCCGGTCATTGTAAGTTCAAAGCCCATCCTTCCTAAATCTTGACTGTGTTATTTCAAGACCCTTTCCAATCTCTATACATCCCTCTTTTTGCTCAGTTTCAGCTTGATTATCATACTCGACTTTAATATTCTACTTTACTTCGCAAGAACTTTCTTACATTTGGGTTTACATATTATTTTAGATATCTTTTCGACCTCCGAACTTCCATCCCTTCAAAATATTTTATTATTCTGATTTAATCGTTTCTGATTATCAATCTATTTGGAGTTTTCATTTAAAATCAATTGCACATCCTGAAAACATAAAATTCACACCACCTTATATATACTATAATAAGAGGTATTTGTTTTAAAAGTCTTTTTTTTTATTATATTTCATTCATTATTTGTCCCGACATCTTGATTAAAAAAGCTCATCTCTCTACTAAGATCAAACAAGTAAAATGGCCGAAGAATCCTTTGATGTTAATGATATTATACGCAAATTGCTGGAAGGTTAGCATCTGAATCCTTCTTACTCAACAGTTCTCTTTTTCCTTTTCTCATTCTTGTTTTTTTCTTTAATATAGTCCGTGGTTCCAGACCAGGAAAAAATGTCGAATTAATGGATTCAGAAATCAAGTGGCTTTGCGTTACTTCAAGAGAGATATTCATTAGCCAGCCAATACTTCTTGAATTAGAAGCTCCCATAAAAATCTGTGGTACATCATCTTTTTTATTTCTCTTCCTCTGTTTTTAGCTGTGTTTTTGTTTTTATTCAGTTCTGATTTTTCTTAACTCTTTGCTTTCTTTTCTCAATTTTCTTTTAAATATGTTTTTAGGAGACATCCACGGCCAGTATTACGATCTGCTGAGATTGTTCGAGTACGGCGGTTTCCCACCCGAAGCAAATTACCTATTTCTTGGTGATTATGTTGATCGGGGTAAACAATCACTTGAAACCATATGTCTTTTGCTTGCATACAAAATCAAGTACCCTGAGAATTTCTTTATTCTTCGTGGAAATCACGAATGTGCTAGCATTAACAGAATTTATGGTTTCTATGATGAATGTAAGCCTAAATTCTTGTTTTTTTACAATTATCAACTTGTTTCCAATCTAGTGAATTGGCCCTCATTTTCACAAACACTCTTGCTTTTTAGTTGTTATCTTTTCTTTCCTAATCTGTATTAAATAATTTCAGGTAAACGAAGGTATAACATTAAGCTATGGAAAACTTTCACTGATTGCTTCAACTGCTTACCAATTGCCGCTATTATTGACGAAAAGATCTTCACTATGCACGGAGGTTTGTCCCCCGATCTAGTGAGCATGGATCAAATTCGTCGTATAATGAGACCAACTGATGTTCCTGACACTGGTCTTCTTTGTGATTTACTGTGGTCTGATCCAGAAAAGAATGTTACTGGTTGGAACGAAAATGATCGAGGTGTTAGTTTTACTTTTGGACCAGATATTGTGCATCGTTTCCTTCTCAAACATGATTTGGATTTAATATGCCGTGCTCACCAAGTTGTGGAGGACGGTTATGAATTTTTCGCAAAACGCCAATTGGTTACACTCTTTAGTGCTCCAAACTATTGTGGTGAATTCGACAATGCCGGTGCAATGATGAGTGTCGATGAGACTCTAATGTGTTCTTTCCAAGTAAGTCCAATTTTTAGAGCAAATATAGTGTCTTTATTATTTAGCCTTTTATTCAGTGCTATGATCTAATTTTATTTATTTTAATTTTCTTAGATATTGAAGCCTGCCGAAAAGAAATCCAAGAATTCTGGTTATGCAAAGCCTAAAGCATCTACTCCTCTAAAAAACAAAAAAAAAACTAAATAATCATTGGAACTCTCCCTAACATCCTCTAACATATCCACCAAATCTACCTCTTTAATTCACCCATGACCCTACAAGCCGATTCTACTCAAAATTACCCCTCTTTTTCTTTTTTATTCTTTTTATATCTGTTTACTTTCTTTACTGACAATGATATTATACATTTCCTTAAAGCAATTAATTGGTAGATTATTCTAATTTTCAAATCGATGCGATCTTAATTTCATCTTTTTTAATACTTGAGAAAATTCAATCATGAACTGTATATATATTTTTTAAGTTGCTATGCATTTTCTTATCTCTTTCGTCTCCATGTATGTACGAAGTGATCCAATTTGCTGCATTTTGAAATTATCTATATATCAATAGCAAAATGTCGACCAATAAGTGTTGATTTATTCGAGTTGAATCAAAGTAGCATAAATATTGGCTATGAAGATGGCACAAAATAGACCACTGGAAGTAAAAGGGCTAAAAAATTAAAGTTTGTGACTCCAACGAAGTTTAGAATATTTGGGACTTTTTCGATAAAGCGAGTTTTTTGTAATTGAGATTTTTTTGGAATTTACAAAATTTACAAATTAAAAAACAGGTTTAATCAATAAAATTTGATATTGAAGTTTGAAAAATATTTTTATTATGAAATCTCTAAGTGGAGTTGGGACATTTTTTACCACCAGCTAACGGGGCCTAAACCATCTTCTGTCATTGAGCAGGTAAGCAAGTAGGGCGGAACGTATTGGGTGGTTTGCAAATCGGCTGGTGCTAACGGGCTATTACCACCATTTAGAATGCTATGGCTTTGGTTTGGGTTAGTCACTGTTCCTAGCCTATTTTCTGCACCAAATCCGCCACTGGGAGGAGGATCAGTAGCCAGTTGGCTATGTTGTTGGTTCCCACTGGCAGGGTTTCCACCAGTTTGATGGTCACCAGCGGTTGTACGCTGTACGTTTGAATCTATAAATGTCCCTTCAACAACCCGTAGCTTTATCTTTTCGTCAATATCGAGGTAAAAGTCTTGGCCTTCATACTTCCACACAAAGACGCCCTCTACCGCATCACTATTATATTATATTACATTTTTTAAATGTTAAATTGTAGTCAATTAGTTATTTAAATAAATAAAGATATTTTGAATTCTTTTTAAATTTAAGGGCCAACAAAAAATAAAATAATATAGTGTTCTTTTATGATTGAGAGTGTTTTGAGAAAAATACATTATTTGCTTTCTCTATAATTTTTCTATTGGAACAATTTTATAAATGATGCTTACTATTCGGTTCCAGCTCGTAATAAGTCTTTTGGGATCCATATATCGGAAAAAAATTGTAATGAAGCTATTTGACATTTACCAGAAAAAAATATTTATAAACGAGATATAATAAACAATTTTTTTTTTTTTTGAAAAAAATAGAGATTTCTACCTTTTATTCCGTTGGGATTACAGCTATTAATTTTTGCTTCAATAATTTCCCCCCCAAACGGCCTAAATACAATCAACCTGAATTCAACTATAATTTAAATATTATAGGAGAATAAAGTAATTTTTTTTTATAAAACATATATCAGCATGAACTGTTTAGTTAATCAAGCCAAGAAAAAAAAAATAAGGGTTTCAACAGTTAGCGAATAAGACAAAAATTAAAAGTACCCATAGTCCACGAGCTTCCTTCGGAATGTTGGATAAAACCTTCATCCATTTCAATAATATCAAAAACCCTAATTACTAGCCCAATCTGATGTATAACCTAAAAAAGTGTAAAACATCGATTAAAATATTCTATTAAATTTTATAGATTCGGAAAAGGTTTAAAGATAGTAGAGTTATTTGAAAGTCGACTCTTGAAGGTAATACAGGGATTTTAAAAAGGTACCTTATTCGCATATTTCTTATTGATCTCTTCTCTAACTGATTGCAGCCGTGTTTTGCCGAAATTCCATGGTCTAGTTCTGATGTTATCGCTTATTGTAGTCAACACAAACATTTTTCATGGGTATTAAATTTTTAATGTTCTATGGAGTTTTTGATCCTTTAACTTATATACATGCCCTAATAGAGCTCGAATCGAGATTCAAAAGGTGAATCCAAATAAAAATTAAAATCAGGTTGATCTAAAAATGAAATATATTATTTTTCATGTAATTCGCGCGATGAATAATTTATTGAAGTTTCTTGGTGATCAACTATAAGTCTTTAGTATATCTCATTTTTATTTTTTTTAAGAAAAAAATTCAAGTACAAATTTTTTGATTTTGAGAAAATTTGAAAAAAATGTGATGATAATAAACTAAAGAACTAATGGACTGTGAGCCAATGAATCTGACATATGATGTATTTGTCCAATTATTTGTTAAATATCTACGATTTAGTCACCAAATTTTCAACCCTTTCATATCTAGAGGCATAGAATTCTGACTGAGCTCTAGCCAATAAATATATGTTTAAAATGTGAAATTCTGAGTATAAATAATATATTGGCTATACTGATTTTTTTTTCTGCAAATAGTATTAAGTTGTCATCAAGTATAAGATTTGGTAATATTTAGTCTTTTGTATCACGGAATTTTATTGTAAGATGGTAATATTTAGTCCCTTAAATAATATACTCTTCATTGATTAGTAGAAAGCCTCATTTAAAATATTTGGACCAATGATGTAATTTCGGAAAATTAAACTCGTTAGTCACACATTTATTGTCATTTTTCAGTGGAATAGGAAAGTTACCTACTTGATTATTGCTGCTGTTAATGTATTCTTTTAGTTACAACCTCCAAAACTAATAATTGACAAGATAAGGAGAAAAATTATGCGCTGATTAGTTTTAATAAACTGTGCATATTGGAAGATTATTTTTGAAACCAGGCACTTGTCAGTTAAAATTTTACTACCCCCATAATTAGGAAACTCGAGAAATATTCAAAGAAAGCTTGATAAGCGAATCAATGAGCTAATTTTTACATATGATTGTTTCAATTCGTAGTAGATATTATGGTTATTTTATTAGGGTCATGTTTTATTAGATTTATTGGCTGATGCCCATAATTATCCTGTAATAAAATCTAAATGAAATATTGGCCAATAGATCCATCAATAAGAAAAAGGAATGAGTTCATAAACAATCTCCCTTATTCGTAATTTGGAAATCCATTTTTGATGATATAGTAGCTTATTGGGTAAATAGATCGAAAAAACCAAAGGGATTTTTATTTACTGAGAAGGTGCGTCAAAGTTACTGATTTCGGGGTATTTTCAGTATTAGTTGGCTTATTGGTTTTAAAAGCAAAGCGTTGGCCAATAATAACAAAGCAATAAAAAAGATTCTCTTTGTAAAGAATATCCCTTTTATTTTGTACGGATTTCGCAAAGAATATCCCTTATGAGGAAAGTTTGGATTTATACTAATAGAAACAAAGTTTGATCAAGTCTAAAAACGATTAAATTAGGCGCATTGATGCCTCTATTTGTTGAGCGAGTATTAAGACCTAGATTGACGTGTATTTTTATAATTTATAATTTTGGATTAAGGCATTTCTTTGTTTGAGGCATTGGCTAATCAAAAAATGTTTTGCTTTTCTATTGTCTTTTTGAGATTGTGTAAATATGATGTAAACAACACTGGCCATTAATAGTGAGTATATTTTGTTTAGAGCGATTCAGCTGAAAATGGCTGATATGATTTGATAGTGATGTACGTTAAATGCAAATAGATTTTGGAATGCGTATGTAACAACAAATAAATTATGCACGAAGGGACACTTCTCAAAAAAAATAAAATATCGCCCTTTTCTACATGCGGACGAGCTGCTTTTTGTAATAGTTACTTCTACTTCCGTGCAGCTTCTAAGTATCTTTGATCACCAACTATAAAAAAAACACATTACTAGCTTTATTGTAGTATCTCTTGATTTTTTAACCCAAGCTCACTTTATCATTATTCTTTCCTATTTTTCTTCTATGGATTACAATAGGGTAATATTCAAATATAGTTTTCTTGATGGCCTTTTTTTTCTTTTTCACATCTCATTAATTTTCTTTCCCCATTACCATTTTTTTAGCATTTAATACAGCTTTACTGTTTTTTATTTTTTTTTAGATCGGGAACTCCCAAGATCTGCAGGAAAAGCTTCTACCTTTAATATCCACTTTGCAAAAAGATGAAAGCGAGGATACCTGGCTTCAATTAGAAACTGCTACTAAGAATCTTACCTCTTTGGTTAATGCTGGTGCTTGTATTTACCCCATAACTTTGTCCAAGGTTAAAGAAATTCACGAAAGTCTTGGCCATTCAATACACACCGAGAGAACCCGCTTAAGTGGTGCTACTGTGGAGTTTTTGGACGCTCTTGCTAAAAATTCTGGTCTCGATTTTCAACCTTTGTCCTCCCTGTTTATCAATGATTTGGTTAAATTGTGTGCAAGAACGAATAAAGTTTTTACCGTAAGAGGTGTTCGCTGCCTAGAATCAATATTCATTTACTCCAGATGTTTTGAACACATTCCTCTGATTTGTGAATACTCTTCTAAAGATCCCAGCAAGTTCCTTAGGAGAAATGTTTCTAAGGTTCTCCTTACTATTGTTGAGAGTGATCGTGTAAAAGATTTTTCAGATTCAAAGCGAAAAGATGATCAAGGATTGAAGCCTTACTTTGACATTTTAAACACCACTATATCTCTTCTAAATATCGATGCTGATGTAGATGTAAGAACTAATGCTAAGAGCATTTTCTATTCTTTCTCCAAAAGATTCCCTGAAAATAGGGATGCTCTTATATCTAAGCTAGATCCAGTCGCCAAAAAATACTTAAAGATTCAATCATCCTCTAAAGTAGATAATCCTAGTAAGAGCTTTTCCAAAATTTCCATTTCTTCTCAAAATATCACTTCCAAGATTCCTAACTCTCGAATTGGAATTTTGAATTCTATAAGGTCAAAATCTAATTTGGAAAGCACTACTCTTCTAAAAGAGATCCCCATAGACAAATCAACTTCTAAAGACCAAGAAATTCAACAGTCCGGTGATGAAATCAAGATTTATAAGCCCCAGCCTGTTCGCAGAATAGCTGCTAGTAATCCTGGAGAAGATTTAGATTCTAAATCAAACCCTTCATTTGAAATGAAAAATAATTTAACTGCTGTTAGGAGGGAACCCGTTAGACTTAAAACCTTATTTAATCAGTCCATTGTTTTTAATGATCCAAATGGTCCCGAACACGTCTCTAAAACCACACCTAAAGTCATTTCAGTTGATAATGTCAATGATAATACACCTCTAGCATCCATCTCTAATCCATCTATAGGTTCAAAATCTGAAGCTTCTATAGAGTCCAAAACAGAAACTCTTTCCTGTGATGTTGATATCGAAGGATCTATAAGCAACAATAAAGTGGAAGAAGGACAACTTCATACTTTAGATACAACCAGCAATAAGTTTTTTGATTATGCCCCTGTTTCATCTCTTAATCAAGAGGTGTCTGTCAATACCGCAAAAGCAGGGCCGCTACCAATTAACGCGGATAAAAAGAACCTATCTTCTTTTGGTTTTAAAGATTCTACCTTAATGCCTAGGAAAAGGTCCATTGATGAATCTTTTGATTCCAACCAAAATTCAAAAAATTTCAAATTGTTTACCGGAAGAATCCACAGTGTTAGAGCCAGAAAACTGCCAGTTTTCGGTAGATCACTGCAACCTGTTTACATCAGTCCAAGAGCTCAAAAATTATTGCCAAAAAAGCTGGCTCCGTTGGCTCCCGAAATCGTTCCCGAAATTGAATCTATTAAAGCTAAGAATAGAAATAGAGAGATTCGTAGATTGACAATCATAAGAGCTCGGCAATTAGCCGGAGTTAAAACAAGAAAGTCAAGTATGACTGGATTGGTTTTGAATTCTTACCGAGACTCAATTCTCCCAAGTATGTCTGATCGGATATCCAAACAGTCCGTTGCAAAAAAATCTAATTCTATCGAGGCACATAAATCTATACCCAGAAACCCCATACCTTCATCTGTATCTAGAAAAAATAGGAAAAATGTCGATCTTAGCGTCCCAAGCTACTTGAGGCCTACTGCCTCATCTACAGGAAGAAATAAGGAGCTTAAACCCTATTTAGGCCATTCCAGTAATATCGCTAGCCAAAAGAAGATGATATCAAAACGTAAGGCAGATCTTGAACCATCAGCCAATATTGATCAGGAGAATTCATCCATTAATGCTAATTCTTTAGTAAATAAAGCCAAACCAGCTACAATAGATTTGTTACAGAACCAAATGGATGTTATACTACCTTCTGAGAATAAGAAAATAGAAATCAATAACGAAGGCCAATTGACTGAATTAGCTGCCCAAATTGAACATGAAATAAGCACACCTGATGGAAACAGCAGCCCTCAGATTCGAGAAAACCACGATTCTCAAACTATTAAATCTGGTAGCGATTTAGAGATTTATAATAATGCCCAAACTGATATTCCGTTAAACTCTATATCTTCCTTCCCCACCCATGGTCAAGATTCTGATGATAGATCTATTATCTTATTGGATAAAATAGATGATAATAACTTTATTCCAAATACAGAGCCAGCTGATCATATTAACGAATTAACTAGTGATATCAAGAAAACTTCAAATTATGAAGAGTCAAATATATTGGAGTTCACTTCAAAAATTATAGATAGTCAATCAATTTTAAATTTATCTGAAAAAATTGACGAGATAAACAATTTTACTAATCAAGTAGACAAGGATACAGACGAATCCACTTGTAATGGGTCTGAAAGCTCCCAGTTTTCAAATGAAGAAAAAATGGAACATATTCAGCAACCGATCGACGACGGGGATAATTTGAATGCTTCAGAGACATCTTTTTTACTACCAGTGGTTAATTCCGGTATTCTGTAATATTTAATCATTTTTTTCTTTAAAAAAATCATTAACTTATCCCAAAATCTCGTGCTTTGGTTATGTGATGATGCTACTCCTCTAACTTATTTTTCATTCTTTTTGAAGTCTCTTGGAGATGAATTAAGTTTTATTTTTGGGTTGGGGTTAATTACAAGACTACTTTAATGTGAAATGAAGCGGTCCATGAACGTTTTCTACTCAATATCCACACTTTTTTCGGGAACTTCTATTCATCATCAGATTAGATTTTATTTTCAAATTGTTATACAAAAGTAATAGTATTTTTAATGATCAATTTTTACTTAATTTGATTTTTATCTTGTATTGTTACTTAATAAATCGATTAGATTTACAGCAAACCAAAAAAGTAGCATTTAATTTAAAATTATATTCTAAAACAATTAAAAGAGTAAAATATGATCAATTAATAAAAAAAAATTAGCAGGACTTAAAGCTAGACAAGTGGAATTCAATTAAATTATGTTTAATAAAGGGAAAGCATCAATTAATAGTAAGGCCAATTATTTTATTGCTTTATTTATCTATTGTCAATATATACAACCAAAAAAATACATTTCTGTCAGTTCTTAGTCTTGGGGTTAAATCTTTGAAGTGGTTAATAAAAAAATTTGCGAACTTCTAGGAAATATATACATAAATCAATGTTTTTGGTCGATTTTTTTTTATTTTCCAATTAAAATCAAAAAAAGGAAAAGAAATCTACATGGATATTTTTTTAAATTAGCCTTATTGGAAAATAAAAGTAACCATAAATTATCCCCTAATTATTTTTAAATCTCCCCTAAAATTATATATATATATATTAATTGTATACTTTTTGAAATATCAAATCGAAACTTTTCAGTTATTTTTCATCCTACAAGTGGTTAATTTGCAAGCAAATTTTCGATATATGTTTTTTGCACATATCTATAAAATCAATTTAACGGATGATTAATGTACTCTAAACCTTTTCATATTTCTCAATTCGATGAAAATTTCGACCAATGAAAATAATTTTACTTTTTTTTCTCAAATCGTTTATTTAAACGATAAAAATTAGCCTAAATTTAATGAAGAATTCTTAAAGCTAACAGGAACTATAAAAAAGCACAATAAATGAATAAAAGAACATATTTTTGATGTTTATACATCTTTCGAAAATATGTATTCAGTATTTTTTATCATATCTTAATGATTAGAAAATCGAAATCCGATACTTTTGACCAATAACTGTAATTTTAATAGATGGGCCGATAAATACTTCAAATTTTTGACAATTTATGCCAGTGGATGACATTTTTTATTTCCCCTCAGGTAATAAGCTGACAATCTAAGCTGAGGTCTGATATTTTTTATGAGCGAAAATGGGATTTTGAAACAAATTAATAGTAAGGTTTTAAATTCCAATCAAAAATAACAATCCAATTTAATAAATAACCTTATAATTAGAAAACCTAGGCTAATTTTTTTTCATTTGGAATCTAAAATAACATATGCTTTTCTAAGAAAAATGAAAAGGATAGAGAAAAGAAATATTCTTTTGAATTTAGCCCTCTTATTTCAAAAAAGTTATAGTTTTAAAGTTATTCAGGCAAGTTATAATAAAAATAATAATCAGAAATACTAATATAGGTAACATTATTTGATATTCATTAGATCTTCAATTTAACTGTATTTGCTTTATTTGATATAAGCTAAAGATGATCAAGTTTTTTTTTTCAAAAAAAAGCGGATAAATACCTTAGAAAATTTACATAGAGCACCCATAACTATTTTGGAAAATTTTATATCGGATTTTTTTTAAAAAACGATTATTCTTTACGAATTTTTGCCAAAAAAAAATCAAAGGCTCTACCCTAATATTTTCCCTCGATCTATACAAATTTAGACTGTTGATGTAAGAATGCACCGTTCATACATAGTTTATATTAAAATTATTTATTTTTACTTCATAAAGCAACATTTATTATTCTTATCATTTTTACAAATAATTTTTTTTTCCAAAATAACAATTTTTTAATTTTCATCAATGTTCTTTACTGTTTCGTGGGGGATTTTTTTCATTTATTGGATTGATATTAGAAAAACAGAAAAAAGTTTATTGAATATATAATTGAATATAGCAATTGATTATTTTAAAAAAATTATCTATAAAAACTTGAATTCTTTTTAATTTTCCTTGGTATTCCAGCTTTCTTTCTTTTTGAAATCAAATTTATGCTCAATATATCAGCTCTTTTGATTAAAATCAAAAAGTAATATACGTAAACAAATTTTTTCGTTTTCGAAAATTACTTTCACCAACAATAAGAATTTTCCCAAGTTCTGATGTTTTTTTTTTGGGAGTGTAAATTTCGTTTTTTCAAAAAATTGCATAAAAGAATCAAAATTTTCAAAATTCAACGTTTTAAACTTGTTTTATATACATTATATTTCTATTTTGTTAATGTTAGATTCAGATACACCAAAAAATTATTTCTTCATTATTTCCAACAAGTTATTTTTTTTTAATGAGATTTCATCATATTCAATACTTCCGTATCGAGATGAATACGACTTTTTGTACTCTTCGACTTTTTTTTTTATAAATAGATAAATTCATTATACTTGAGGTTTTTTATCCTGAATTTTTATCCTTAACCGTTCTATTAAATCGATCTATTGAGTTGTTTGTAGAAGAACAAAAAATATATTGAATATTCATACCAATTATTATTTTTTCCAATTTTTTTTCTGATAATTATTTCATAAAATAAAAGTCGTCCCAATTAATATTAAATATTTTTTTCACATTTTCGAAAAAATCTCTATTCAAAGTCAACTCTGTTTTGCATATATAATTATTGATTATATCCTTCATTGATACCTTGAACCAATGCTCATTGGGTACGGAGCCGCTAGAGCGACAGATGGGAGTGGGATGAAATTTGAAATTTTTTCCTTTTACTGTATTTTTTTTCAGATTTTTCTAGTATTTGAATATTATAAACAAATTCCCTTAATATATATATATGTGTGTGTATGCATATATATCATTTATTGATTTATTTTATTTTCCAATAGCATCCTTAATGTTTTTAGAAACATGAAACCTGCATTTGATTTTATTCGTATTAAATGGAAAAACAGCTGCGGCTTTATCTATTTTTGGGGCGGAATCAGCCACCAAGTTATCCAATTTTAACCCAGCTCCAAAATTTTTATCCTCATTTATAGTGGCTTTGAATTTCCAAATGTAATCTCTGGTATCTTCCATTCTTACCACAGAAATAGAAATGGGGTAAAATATATTTTTATCATAATTAATCCCAACAAAAATAACAAGGTACCCATCCTTGATCAGCTTAAATGCGATATAAATGATAAGTGTTGAATAGGGTGATAGTTGAGTTATAATGTTTTTTGATGTGTTTAAATACTTAATATCTCCAGGTTCTTATAAATAAACAACGAAGTAAGGGGATAAGGATTTATTAACCACATTTTCATTTTTTTATCCCCGTTTTAACACATTTTTTGTAATTTTTCTGTTGATTTTGTTCTTTTTTCTGTAGTTATTTCTAGTTTAATAGAAACTATCTATATCTATATCTAGATATTCTGACTTCAGTTTCAATTTGATTAGATAGTGTCTAAAACACTCTTCGTTAAAAAAAATCTTATTTTTTATTATTTCTTCTTAAATTCTGTGCATATTTCTGAATAAGCTATATAAATGTAGTACTTTATTGAGCCATCATGGTATTTATCTATTCTTAAATTACAAAGACACTTTTCAGCATTTTTTTTCATGCAGTAATGTATATTAGTGTTGAATCTGTTGAAATTTTTAGAATAAATCATGCTCATATTTATCATTTTTTTTTTTTTTCGATATCAGGTTTCTCTTTTAGAATCCAATTCTTTATATATTTGTCCATTTTTTTAAAAATTCAAGATTATAAAAATTTATAATTCAAAAATTTCTGGGTAATATTTTTATTTAGATAAAATATAATTAATATCATTAAATTTGAATGTATAAAAAAAATTTATGTGCCTCAGTATGAGTATAATGGGGAAAATTAGTTTGTTTTTTTATAAATTTGAATAATATCGATTTCGAAATTATATCTCATAGTTCAATAAAATTAGATACTATTGTTTTTAATTTGATTTTGAAACAGGATTTGTGATACTATGATTATAAATGTAAAAAAAGTCAAAAAATATTAGAATAGATGTTTTGATTAATTAAACTTTAGATTTTTTCTTATATTGTTAGAGTATTACCTGGAGATAAATAAAAAATGTCATCCACTGGTATAAATTGTCAGAACTTTGACGTATTTATCTGTATCAGGACATTTAACCCTATTATTTTTCATCCAATTCACATTTCATCCGGTCTCATTTCACCCAATTCCATTTTATCGAAAATTGATATAAAAATAACACGAAAATTTAAAAGTAGTAAAAAATTTGTTTATTGAAGTTAAAATAAGGACTATATTTTTGTTTTCACTTTCGACTTACTTTGAACAGTAGTGAAAATTTTATCCAATAAAATTTTATTTATTGTAGCTTATATTAATAATAAAAGTATTTAATGTTAATTTTAGGTTACAAAAGAAGAAAAATAAGAAAATATGGAATAAAGAGAAACAGAAATCCCTAAAAATGACAAAAACAACAAAAAAAATGCTTGTCTTGCATATAAGGGTTATTTTTATTATAAAAAATACGAAAATAAAATAAATGGCGTTACTTATTAGATTTTTATTTACTATAAATAATGAAAGGGGAATTTCAGAACAATTTTAAATTGAATAGAAGTTTAATTTTGGAAGGAGATTAATCACGCCGAGTGCACAGATTCTTTGATTAAAAGGGAAAAAATATATAGAAATTAAAGGATATATCTATTATTTCTGAAGGCTCAAGCCCATCTAAAATTATTAGGGATGAGCTGTATGGGTTGAGTAGTGATGTTTTATCTTTTTTTCCTCAAAGAAAGTCGTTAAATAGGTCTATCAATAGATTTAGGGGAATTATTTTTCCAAAAGGTCCAAATAAATTTAAAGAACTTTTTTCTTTAGAAATAAGAAAATTTAAAACTTTGGATGGAAAACCGTTCTTAATATATTGGAATATATCTGATGAATCTCAAACAAAAATGACGATGTTCGCTACACTCAAAAATCTGGAAGTTATTTGCAAATCAGATATATGGTTTTTAGACTGAAATTTTAAGACTTCTCTAAAAAAATTTGAACAACCTTTTTCGATACACGGTAGATATTCTGGTGTGGGTTTTCCTTTAGTTTTTTTATTTATAAAAAAAAAAAGCAGTTAAGTTATGAAACATGCTACAAAGTCGTAATAAATTATTGCAAGAGTATGGGAATTTGAAAAATCAGTCCACTGAGAGTTGTCTCAGATTTTGAAATTTCAATTTTAAATACGAATTTGAGTTATTTCCAAAACTCAATTATTTCTCTTTGCTTTTTTCATTTTGGACTAAGCATATACAGAGCCGTATAAAGATATGGTTTACAAAAGGATTAATGCGATGAAAATAACAGAGAAATCATGAGATATTTTCATTCGCTTATATTTCTAGTGCCTTTTCCTCCAGGTAATGCATATTACTGCTTTAAAGCCTTATTGGAATTAATTCAAGAAAAAATGCTCGAAATGACAAATTATTCCAATGAAACTTATAATTAGGTAAAATCGCTTGGTGTTAGACAATTATCTAAACCTCTATATTCTCAAATAAATCAGAATCATTTTTATTCTGCTATACATGGATTAAAAAAAACTAACAAACTTTTGGAGGCCTGTAATAATAGTTTTACGATCATGATGGGAAAAAGAAAACCGAATTTCAACTTTATGTTCGATGTTTTAAAAAAGAAACAGGAAGACACCGAGAAAATGATGTTGGATTTGGATTTGTCAAGAAAAATTAGAGATAAACCAAGAAAGAGATACTTATCAACTTCAGAAAAGCTTAAAAAACCGACGACATCATATGGCAATTATAAATTAAAAAACTTTGTTCTAGCATATCTTGATATGCATGGAGGGTATATCACGTTATGAAAAATTTATCACTTTTACTTTCAATATTATATCAAATAAAATTTTATTATAATTCCGATAATAAATGGTAAAAAAATCTATAAAAAAATAACAGCAGAAAATTTGGAAAAAAAGATAAAGTTTAAAAGGAAACATTATTCATATATTTGTTACCATTACCGATATATATTCATCTTTGAAAGATATAAATATAAAAATATTTTCTAGCCTCAATTTATAAAAAATCATTTCAAATATATTCAATAAAATATGCTCAAAACATCAATTAAAGGGGTTAAAACTAAATATATCTAATGGTTATTACTATCTGTAACGAAAAGATGAGAGTTTATTTAATATTTGAGAAATGGTGTTTAAAGCTTTGAAACTAACTGTAAATTGTTTGTATTTTGTCTGCACTAAGGCAACGCATTGTTTTTGATATTTTCAGGGGGGCCTTTCGTATTTCCAAGATTTGTTATACATTTTAAAAATAAGTTTTTTAGTCTTATTAATTTGAAAAATAAAATTTAGAGACATTATGTATGAATTATTTATAAATGGAAGTGAAGGGCCGTTGGGAAAATGATTTTAATTTACGCATTTCTAGCCTACTGCAGTTAATAAAAATAATATTAAGGGTATCATTATCCTCTCTTATTATGGGATATTTTATTATAAAAACATTGAAAAATGTGTAAACGCCTATTGAATGAAGTGGAATTTGAAGTGAAATTAGGCGAAGTTTAATTATATCAATTTTAGAGCACCCTGTTTATCAGCCAATCTCTTAAAAATTCAGTTATTGGAAAAAAGTATCAGTGTTGCATATACCAGAATAATAATTTGGTATATCCAATGATATTCACTGATTCAGCCAAATTCATAAAAACCCATTTTCTTCCTATGGTTTTTGGTAGAATTTATTTTACTGGATTAAGTAATTTAGTTTTTATTACTCTAATTAAGCAAATAATTTATTATTTTAAGTCTTTAACTATAAAAAGGTGGATTCGTTTGATAATCGAATCCAAATCCTTTTGAAGGTACAATAAAACCTACAACAAAATACGAATACTTTTTGCAGTGATATTGAGTAGTAAATATCTTTAAGTATATTCATAATCAAGAAGATACTTTTATCAGCAAATTTTATTTAACATATCTTAATCTGTCAAAAATATCTTGGTATCTGTGAGATTCGAACTCACGCCTCTTTCGAGACCGCAACTTGAGTGCGGCGCCTTAGACCGCTCGGCCAAGATACCTATGGGGACTCCGAGGATTGAACTCGGGACCGTACGATCTTCAGTCGCACGCTCTCCCAGCTGAGCTAAGTCCCCATTGGAAATCGTTAAAGTTAAATAAATAATAACTTATGAGAACTTTTTACCATTCGGGGTTTCCGTCGTGCTCTTAAATGTATAGCTATCCCTTCACCACCACATATTACTTACCGTATATTGTTGTTATCACTTTTAACAAATACAATTTATTATATATTTTTACAAGGTTTATATATAGATAAAGCCTGTATATACCAGAAAGAGGGACGCCACCTCTAGCTCGTATCTTGATTTTTAAATTTTATTAAAAAATAAATGATTTAAACCTCTTAAATTTTATAGGATAATATTAAATTAAAATATCCTGAAAATCGAACTATGGATACTTTTTTTAATTCATAATATGAAAAATTACTTTAGAAAAAATATTCTGAGGTTTTTTTAGGTGTTAAGTGTGATTAGGTAAATTTTTGTAAATATATTTGTCTCTTCTAATGATCTAAATTACCAACTAATCAATCAGTTTTTAAATAAATCCCAGTATTATGATTTATTAAAGATATTAGGAAAAAATAATACAAAAAACACCTTTAGATCAATAAAAAAAATCGAAAAAATATCCATTAATACACAGATATTCGTTTATATGTTTAAATGTATGTTTTATAGTCAATAAATTGAGTTTGATTAATTATTAAGAAGTGAATTATGATACTAAAATTTGATACTTACAATTATGAATAAACATGTAAATTCAATAATAATAAGCCTATTGTATAATTTTTTTTATTATAACACGAAGTAAATAGGGTGAATTAGCTATTAAAAAATAAAACACTACCTATATTAGCGAAATTATTAATTAAATGCATCAAATAAAAAATAGTATATGATTTTTTAAAATTTAAGTTTAAAATTAATTAAAAGCACCCGTGCTATTATAAAGTTTCATTATAAGAAAATAATTATCATACATGCGTTAGGAAGTTTTAATTCTGAATTCCGAAAAAGTCGACAGAGTTTTATAGCACCGAAA
The DNA here is from genome assembly GCA_001953115.1 of Smittium mucronatum. Classification (NCBI taxonomy): domain Eukaryota; kingdom Fungi; phylum Kickxellomycota; class Harpellomycetes; order Harpellales; family Legeriomycetaceae; genus Smittium; species Smittium mucronatum. The sequence continues at coordinate 30,209 of LSSL01004747.1, forward strand.
AAGTTTTCCGAGTTCATTTTTAATTTCATTTTTAAAATTTTTTTCGATTCTTTGGTATGATAAGTGGCAATAATAGGTACAGAATATTTAGAAAAATGTAAAATTATTTCACTATTTGTCTAATTATTTTCTAATTATTAGTTTAATGCATATGAAAAACATATTAATATGCTTATTTGATATTTTTGGTGAAAAAAAAATGCGCAAAAAGAATATCGAAAGCATTGATAAAATTTATTACATAATTAAAAAATCTGAATTTATTCTTTATTTTATCACCATTTTTATGTAGTTGTATAAAGGTATATATTTAATATATTATGTTATTATGAATTTACTTTATAGCGTATCTTGAAAGCTATCCATATCTTATTAGATATTATACTTTCAGAGAACTCATAAATATCCAAATTAAGTATTCTAAAATCCAATAATCATTATTTAAAATAAATAAATTCGACTTTGATTAAACTACTTTATTTCTTTAAAAAGTATTATTTATGTTTATCAACTCAAAAAGAACCTAACTATAAATTTAATTATGGGTGAGGTGAAAAAAATCACATGAGTCCTTAGGAGAAAGGTCTTAATGATCAATAATAAACAGAAAAAAACGAAATTTCTACTAAATTAAATTTCCTTGAATCTGATCCATTTTTTTTTGAATCATTTATTTATTACTAAAAAAAATCAATAATGCATACAAAAAAATGCAAATAATAATATATATATTTTATCTTACTATCTGATTCAAATTATAATCCTTATGTGTTTACGGATTTTTTTATGTGTGAAAAAGTAAAATTAAAAATATCCTTTGGTGCTTCGAAAGGAAGAAATCCTTTATGATCACATCTACCTACACACCCAATGAGATATAAAGAACACGTAATAACAATAATAAACATAAATTTAACCTTCAAATGATAGTTCCAGAATTTTCTTTAAAATTTCTTGTAAATTTATTTTAATTTAACTCACCGTATAAATTTGTATTATTCGTATTCAGAAACACCAATAGATTTAATACAACCTCGAGGCGTGAAAATGAGAGAGAGCAGACTTTTTATAATTATTATATTTAAATAAATTATTATTATTATACTAAAGTTAATAATTCATTATAATATTTAATTTGCAAATAATCATTATAGATCGATTTTCCCTTAATTTTAAATTGTCTAAACATACCAATATAACTAGTTTGTGTTAATTTAAAAATTTTAAGTATATTTTGATTGAAGTAGTAATTTTGAACCAAAGTATTTAGTAAAATACCACTATTAGAGTGCTTATACTCATATTGAAAACTTGGCCAACATAATAAAAAGAGATTAAACAAAATTATACTAATAAAGGCAGATTTTAATAAAACGATACAATTTTCTCATTATTTGTTATATTCGAATTAAAATTAGATTTATTGACGTTGGATGAGTTTCTGATTCCAAATTGATAATGTTTTAATTATTTTAACTTAAAAAACCACATAAATATTAAATAGCCCATAAAAATTATAGGAAATATCTGATTTTTATATTCTTTATGGCAATTGGCGCAATTATACTATTATTTCATAAGATTATATAAATATTATAATAATCAGAGGAATAAATAAATAAATAGATAAAATTATTTATTTGAAATATAGTGCTATTATATATTAGTCAAACCCATTTCATGACCCGAATAAATGTTCTATAAATATACTTATATCCATAAAATTTGCCTGAATCATTGCCATACATATGCACCTATACCTTATTTTTTAATTTATTCTTATCAATAATCAATCACACTATAAATTATTTGAATATCCATAGTTTATACATCCGAATTATATCATGACTTTTAGCACTCTATACCCCATAACCGCACTTTATTATCTGCAAAAAAATAATATAAATTAAGTTTTATTCTTATTAAATAGGTTTGTTAATACTAATTGTTATATAATACAAAAAGATTGGGGGAAACTTGGGGTACTATGAATTATTCCAACTAACGATATTAAGCCTCATAATTAATTTATTTGAAAATGGACCATACCTTTACTTGAGTATGTAATTTTTACTTTACTTTACTACTTTATATTTAAATAATATATCAAATCAAATTAGTTATAAAAGACTATTCTATAATTTTAAATTTTTTCTTAATTCTAAAAAATTTAACTTTAATAAAATATATTCAAGTTTTTCGTCTCATTTTCATCATTAGGGTAAATTTAAATACAATTTAATTTTAAATAATTTGATTTTGTAATTCCTAGTTTTTTTAAAAAAATTTATCTTTTGACGCTTGATCCACTAACCATAAGTGTAATATCGAGTATTTTTTCAATAATTAAAGCAAAAATATTACTTTTTTGAAGTAAAAAATTAGAAAATTAACCATTTATATGTAATAAAAAACCATATTTTTCATGCTTTCCTACTAAGTAAATCATCAAATTGTAAATATAATCGTAAAAAATAAATAAATAATTTATATCGGTTTATATCAGTCAAATTATAATTTAAGGAATATTCTAAATTCCAATAAAAATACAAATACTAACTAAATAGCATAGGATTATAATCTATATAATTTAATCAAGAATTATTTTTTTGTTTTCGGTTTCTAATAAATTTTATCTTCAATTTTTTTGCTGAAAATTAACTCAATATTATTTATGATAAAATCATTTGTGCAGAATTTTATTTTTATCAAATATAAATTCTTAAATAAAGATTAGTTATACGAAAAAATATTGCACGTTTTCATTAAATGAATTATAATTATATTGAATATTGTAATTAATCTATAAGAATTTTATAATAAGATTTTAATGAAATAATGATTGTCGTATTATTAATCGTAAGTTATTTAGATCTTTTGTTTATTTTAAAAACAACTAATAAATTTAATTAAAATAATACATACTTTTAAAATAATGAAAAGTGTCCTTTTTTATACTTTTTCTTGGGCATATATTATGCCATAATTATTTTAATAATAAATGATAATGTATGTAAAATATAGATGAAAGCAATTTAATTTGCAATATCTATTTATAGCCTTTATAAACATAGCTTATCCTATTAATAGGTCACTACCTATAAATAGCCTATGCTATAAATAGGGTGTTGTTATTACGTTTCTTTGAGTAATACACAACAATTATATCGATTTTTTTTAAAAAAATGAGATAAGTTTTTAAATGAACCTATCATAAAATAAAATAATTTTTTTTTTTCAGAATTATTTGGTTCCTAAAATACATCTTTTCTAAAAATTTAGCTCTTTTAATTTGGAAAAATGTCTTGGTCATATTAAAAAAAGAATTTAAAACGAATAAAAAATGTATATGGAAGCTTCGTACATATTTTTTAATCATAAGTGGCTGATAATGTAAATACATGTATACTTATGTGTATTTGTGTATTTTAATACGATTTTAAATGAGTTTAAATTTAGTGAAGATATCGCAAGTTATATTTTAATTATATTTTATAGCATTTTATAATCATTTTTTTTATCTAAATTTTTATTTTATAATCATTTTTTTTATCTAAATTTTTATTTTATAATCATTTTTTTTATCTAAATTTTTATTTTTTAAATATTTTATATTATAAATTAATTAATCTTTATAAATATATATTTGGATTTTGATAAATGAGAATATTATATAATAAGGAATAGTCCACTATAGAATTTTTTTCCCGAAATTATCTTTTGAATTACTCTGAATAATTTGTGATTTAAAAAATTCAATTTAAAAAAATTCAAACCATTTTTTTTTTATATATATCGATAAAATTTTCTATGCTTATTTGCTCCGTATGATCAAAAAAACAGGGAAATCGTTTCCAATGGAATATACTTTTATTTAATGCAATAATTAAAACCATTCTTTTATTTCTACTACCTCCCTCCGTGAATAATAATATTTCTTCAAATATTTTTTGATATAGTACTAATAAAATCAATAGACAGAGTCTAAAAAAAAATGCGATTTATATAAATCTGCGATAATTTCCAACTTCGCACATGATTATTTCTGAATCAGATCAAATTAATTATTTTTTTTGCAGTATAGTGGTTTTGAAAAGTTTATATTTGAATTTTTTTATACGAATCAGCTAATATTATGATACCTATTTTAGTAAATTTAGCCATTTTATAATTTTTAAAATTAAGATAATGGGTTTTTGTAACCAGATTAAATCTTTTTAAGGAATTTTTTGCACTAGTCCAGAATAAATAATATCATTTGTACCATTCACAGTTTTTTTTTATAAAATTTCTAAAGACTTCAAAAAATTACTATTCATCTCCCTGAAATCAGACCACTTTTTTTTTTGAATAGCGATTGAATAATCTAATCTAATTTGAATTTTGAAAATTTAAAAAAAAATCAATCACTGGTAAATTCTTTTCTGTAACTTTTATGTTAATATCTCAATTTTTTTTGAATATTTCTGTAAATACGAGCAAAAAAATCGATTTTGTTAATTCTCGGATCAAATTAAAAAAAAATTCGTTTATTTAAAGCGCAGAGTCTGATATTATGTAATTTGGCTTAAATTTTAAGACCCTATTTGAAAAAAAAATTCTTATTTCCTTCCAAACCCAAAAGTAGCTTTCGGTATCTTTTTTCTGTACTATCGCTAATTTTTATTTTTATTTTATTTGTACCAGTAAAATTAACCACCAAAACCGAATAATAAATATATATCTGCATGTGTATGGATTCTAAATGAAGACATTCTGATTTCAAATAAATTTCTAATAGATTATTTTAATTCATAAAGATCTTAACCTCATCCATACTTTTTTCAAAGAATGGATTTTTTAGAAAATAAAAATGCTAAGACCGCGATTTAAAGTAAATTTTATTAAGCTATATTAGAACTTTTATGAATTTAAGTCCTCATAAATCCGAATTTTATAAATTAGCTTAAATAATCATTAGCCATTCAGCTGTAATAAAATCCACTTTTAATTTTTTTTTATTGTTTGAAATAAATCATAGATTTGTTTTGATGAAATTTATATACCCTCTAATTTATTTTTATTTGAATTTCCTATTTTCTTTCTAACTTTCTTTATAAATATTAAGCATAATTTTATTAATTGAGTATAGACTTATTTTTATGTAATATTAGGAATACTCAAATAATTTAAATAAAATAAGTGTTATTTTTTAAAAAAAATAGCTTTTATTCTTGCAGAAAAAACATATTAACTAAGGATAATACAGAAATGTATATTTTGAAAGCAATAATTTATAGTCATTCTGGTTCTAATAATTCATTTTATAAAGTTTTTTCTTTTTCAGAAAGCTGAAAATTATTCAAGTTTACATCTATTTTTATTTTTTAAAATTTTTGGTTTAAAATAAATTCATAAATATAAGAATTAAATTCTTGGTCAATATATTAAGCTAAATTTTTTCTTTTGATCACTTTTTGATAAATTTCTGTCTATAAAATATTTAATTTAAATATATACATCTAATAAAAACTTACAATATTTTTTATGCGTAACTAAGTTTAATAAAAGAAAATCTATCGGATAAAAAGGGTTTTTTGAGTGTTTGAACTAATATTTTGCAAAAAATTTAAAATTTGTGTATTTTTTAATAATTCTTTGTAAAAATACTTTTGAAAATAAAATTTATCTATCATCTAATATTTTACATTTTTTAATTTAAAAATGAAGAAATTGGGAGCGAAATAAGAATTTAACAACATTTTTTGTATCTACACGCCAAAAAAACACAACAATTAGAGAAAAAAACAACATTATTTTCAATATTGATATTGTATTAGTCATAAAAAACGAAAAATACATTTTTGATAAAAAAAAATGTCTATTTGAATTCATGATAAATATAAACACAAAATTTAGATACTTTGATTTTTTAAATCTGTTTTACAAGGTATTTTATTTCTTTTAAAAGAGAAGGAAGCTCCTAAATAACATATTAATTATGATAACCTAAGAATCTAATATGATATCTAACAATTAGCTTAAAAATATTTAAATACCACATATCTTGATTATGGATTAACATTAATCTCAAAAAGTTTAATAAAAAGATAGAAGCTATAATTAAAAAATAAAGATGTATTCTATGAGACATCAGTTTAAATTTAGAAAAATATTTAATTTTAATTTTAAATATCTTCAGATAAAATAAATCTATGTAAAATCTGTTTATCATATTTATTTAAGAAAATTAAGTCTTCAATACACCTAAGCGTTTAAAAAATACAATTTTAATAATTTAATAAATATTTTCAGAAGAACATAATTATTTCAAACATTGAAATTAATAAAATCGACTAAAAAGAATCAAAATTTACTACTATTAAAACTTTTATAAGTTAAATAGACCAATTTAGCTATTTTGATCTTTTTTTATTGTTTTAAAAAACTCTGAATAAAAACAGAAATATTTATTAAATAAGCAGAAACATGCATATTTTTATCTCCAAAATTAATAAATTATTTTAAAATTATTTTGTCAAATTAATGGATAAATAGATATTTACACACATTTAATATGGTTATATATATATGCCGCTAAAATTAAAAATTATTTATTACATAAAAATGGTAAATAAGAAAAGAATCAGTAAAGCGAAATTGCTCTTATTTTCACATCATAAACAAAATAAATAATGGTGATTTTTTTCTTTAAAAAAAGAGAATTTTTTTTAAGAGACTAAGAAAGTGTTGGTGATTTTTAAATAGCTACTGCACAAATTAAAGCTATTTTTTGAGGATTTATAATATAGAAACTTAAAATAATTATAAAACAGTCGTTATTTATGGCTAATAAGTATTTATATACACGTTTTGGATATCACGCGTGGATAGATATTTCCGAGAAAAAAAATTTAATATACACATCTGGATCACCGCTTTTAATTTTTCAAGAATTAAAAAAATAGATTTCGGAAAATACATAATAGAGCTCTATAACAATAGGGAGAAAAAAAGTTTTATTAAAAGAGTTTTGGAAGATTTATGGAATTTATTTTACTTGAAAAGATATATTATATGATTTTAGATTCTAACCAAAGGAATAAAATTTTAATTTTAATAACTATTAACGATTTTGACAAATATTTTATAAGGAAAAATCAATTTATATAATTTCTCAAACTATTCTCCCTAAATTGATTTAATATGATAACAGGAAACATTCATACAGCAATGCACATATATCCCACTTTTAAATTCGTACGTTTTAGATATGTTTTAGTATTTTTAGGTGTCATTAGCATTTTATAAAATTATTTATACTGTTAGATTTTCAATTTTAAACAGATATTTATGTAATATAAATAGTCTTTTATTTGATTTGATAACAGAGTAAATTTCAATTTGTAAATTATATTTGGATATTGATTACTTAATTGATGAATCTGAACCAAAAATATCATTAATGCAAAAAATAGATATAAAAAGTATTTCAAGTGCATTTTATACACACTTTGTAAATAGTATTTATAAAATCCTTGAATTCAACATGAATTATATCAAAAAAATATATATTATAGGGAAATTTTTGAATATATTGAAACTATAATTTAGAAAAGGAATAAAAAGTCTGAAAATTTAATTGAAATTATTGAAAAAAGTATGAAAAAAGAGTTTAAAAAATATCTTATTTTAGTTCACACGGATATAAAAGATTATTAAAATTATTTAATTACCTTCTATTGATCCAAAAAAAAATCTTGTTAAAGACAGATCGAAAGCGATAATGGAAAAATAATTTTATTCCGATTTATTTCAAATAAGAATGAAAATAAAATTAATCTTGTCTACTATTTAGTGATTTCGGAATAAAATTTACCGAAATTTCTAAAATAATTAATAAATTCTTATTTAAAAGTTTATATTTAATTTTTTTAAAAATATACGTAATTAACATTTACTAAAAATGAGAAAATTAATTTTGGATGCATTAATTGCACTTAAATTTGTATTTTGAAACAAAAAAAGTGTAATCATATATATGAATTATCTATCTGAGCATAAGACAAGAGGTTTTTCATATTAGATTTTTTCCTTAATAAAAATATTCCTAATTAACCAAAATGACAATTAAAAATAAACCGCCTATGGAAATCGATCAATTTTTTTGTGATATATATTAAAAATTTTTTTTTTTATTTTCAGTATTATTTAAAAAATATTAATCAAGTTAAAATTGGGTTGATCATCGTAAATTAATTTATAGTAATATGTTCTAATCATCAAATAATTTAAAAAGGGTGAAAAATGGAGGAGCCCATCAACTTTGAAACTATTATTTTATCATATAATTGAAATCTTAATTATATATATAGGCTATGAATTTAAATAAGAAAAAAAAATTCTATGATATAAGTACATTGTACATCTAAATATAAATTCTAATACCATTTCAGTATCCTTTCACCCATTAAATGAATCTATATGATAGAAGTAAATAATTAAAATATAAATTGGTATGTTTTAAGAGTGTTTAATTGTAATTAACTCCTAATCTAAAAATAATCCAATTTTTTCAATTATATATTCATATATAATAATAAATTTAGCTTATCTTAATGATTTCTTTTACTAATTGATTTTATTTTTTTGATAGATAAAATTCATAAAATAAGTGTTATATACTATATAAATACATATTTTTTTTCTCAATAACGGCTAAAAATTATTTTGAATTTTAGTAATATTAAAAACTTAGATAAGTAAGAATAAAATATAAATTAAACAATCATTTTCCTATTTTTAAAATATTACACACACATATATATATGCATTGTACGTGAATTTGGTCCCTAAGTGTATTAGATCCTTAACTGGTGATTTTGGTACTACGTGGATTTGATCTGATTTAAATAAGAGCGAAATCTAATTTATATTATTAATTTTATTGAATGGAGATTTAAATAATAGAAATATCGACAAATCATTTTAAATTTTCATTATATCCAATTATTTGTACCCCACCCTTTTAAAGGAGGATTCAATTTATTTCTGATAAAAAAAACATACTGAACTAGGGACTTGTTTCTTAAATGTTTTCAATAAATAAATTTATTATATATTATATACGAAATAAAATCTCTGAGCTAAATTCGTATCAATTTTACTTATAACTGCCTTTTCAAATACAATTAATGAAAAAAAAAATTCATATAATTGTTTTTAAGCGATTATTAAAGTGTTTCACAATTTGGTACTAATACTAATTTTTTAAAATAAAAATGTAATTTTTTTATTTTTAAGATTATTTTTTCTGTGATAGCTTGATTATAAAACTTTTGTTTCACGTTTTCTTTATATTTCTACTTTATTTTGATTTTTGAAAAATAAAGTTTTTTAAGCTATATATATTGTGTTTTCAAACTAAATGGTTGAGCTATATTTATATAACACCCATTTTATGTATAATAATCACCGATAAATTTATTTTAAACCATATTTTCTTAAAATCAAAACATTTTTGTTTTGTTTTTTCGTTTGGCAAATTTTTTATTATAATATGATCACTTTATTGTTTTAATCTTGATAGAAATGCACAATAAGGTATATTAAAGAAATTAAAACTCTAAAATAGAATAATAAAAGCTAGATAATTTTAGATCAAATCTTTCATATTTAAACAATCTAACATTTAAAGAAGAATTTTCTAGCTATTTACCAAATTTAAAATAAAAAAAACAATAAAGCGGCAGGCGGGTGAAATTATTCAGGTTAATAGAATATGATTATTTTCAAGCTAAACGAAATTTAATTACATTAATTCTGTTTTTTTAATTATAGATTTATAATTTTTTGAGCGCTATTCAGCTCTATGCCATCATTTATTATTATAATTTATCAATTAAATTTTAAAATTATAATATGGATGTAATTTTTGATGACTTGTAATTTTTAAAAAATAAGTATCAAAAGACCGCGTAAATTTTATTTTTTAAAATAAAAAACGCAACGATTAAAATAAATCAATATTATAAAAAATATAGAGCACATTTTAGATTTAGTTTTGTTCAAAATTAATTTTAAAGCCATAATTTTTTTACATATTTAAACAGAAATAAATGAAATCCCCCTTTAAAATGGCCAGGAAAAAATATTTGGATATAATGAAAATTTATAGTGATTTATCTATATTTCTATTATTCAAATATTTATCCAATAAAATTAATAATATATACTATATTTAACTCTTGATTAAATCATGTCAAATCTGCGTAGTATCAAACTAACCAACTAAGGATAGAATATACTTAGGGGTCAAACCCAATTACAGCATATATATTATTATTTTGAATAATTATATAATATAGATATTTATTTAAGCAATTTTTTTCAATAATGTTTAACGCAAAAAGTAAAATAATAGATTCTGATTCTATATATTATAAATAAACTCTTAATGGTCGAAGTTAATCAGATAAAACATCGGAATAGATGATTCTATAAAACAAATGGGTTTAAAACATATATTTTTCTTTCGAAAAGATATATATTAATCATAAAAAGAAGAAAAAGAGATATAAAGATATTCAAAATAAATTATAGGTTAAAAATATAATTATAAAGACAAAAATTTCTATATTACATTAAAAAGAATATGGTGCATATAAAAAACAAAAACAAAATGTTATATATGTATAAATTGTATGTTTAAAATATAATGGTAACAGTAATAATTAATATTTTAGAGCTTCAACTGCACTTATGAAGATTATAATGTCCATAATTATAATTATATGGTATTTTTATTAAATAGTGTTTTTTTATTCAAATACATAATAAAGAATTAAAAATTTATTTTAGAAATAGAATATTATTAACTTTTTTTTTATAGAAAATCATTTATGACGAATTTAGATTATCAAAATTTTATAAGGAATTAAAAAAAAAGACAAAATATTTAAGAATATCAATTGATTATTATTATTATTTGATTTACAGATCAAATTATTGTTCTTCTAAGAACTTTTAAAAAAATTATAATGTGTTTAAACACTTTTTAATGTTTTTTAAATGTTTATCTATCGAAAATTCCAATATTTTTTGATTTTTATAAGCTTGGAAGCTTCTATTCGAAAATTTTATTAATAGTATCATTTTATTCTAACCTATTTTAGGTGCAATAAAATTGATACTATTCATTCAAAAAAATAATGGTAAAATATGCTTGGTTTTTTTATGAAGAGATTCAATCATAAATTTCGAAATTTCGAAAAATTATATTTAGATATAATAGAGTTGAAATTTAGATAATTTTCATTTGATTCAATAAAATACAAATAATTGTTTAACTCCATTGGTTTAAGCGTTAATTAATGATTCATTTCATTTTTAAATTTATATAATATTGAATAAATATTAATCTAGGTATTTTTATAGATACAAAGATAATTTAGAAGCTAGTTCTTTGATTTTGAGAAAAATTGAAAGGTTATTAGACCGAAATAATTTTAAAATTATGAATAAAATGGGGTTGTAATTTTTCAAAATAAGTCGGTGTATGTGTATAACTTTTATCTTAAAAAATTGATTGTGTAGCATAGAATATACCTATAAAATTCCATAAACAATTTTAACATAAATTGGATTTTTATTGATCAAATTATTTATATATCCAATTTTTTCTAAATTCAGTGAATTTAAATGAAATTTTATTTCATTTTTTTGAATTATGAACTACAGAAGATTTAAAAATTCCTACTTATTGTTTTGAGAAATCTATTTTATTTTAAAATTTGATTCTTTGATAATTTTTAAATAAATAATTTTTATTAAATTTTATCTTGTATCATGCTCTAGGCTCGTAAATTTTTTGCATATAAGTTCATAAAATCTGGTGAATTTGGTAAGTTAAATTTCGAATGCTTTTTTTGACAGACCAGTTAAATCTTCCAAGTGAATTTTTTTCTATGATTCAAAGCTTTAATATCTTTTATAAAAACTAAAATTCTTTTCAAACCAGGATTATAATCGTTTTCTCTTGGTTTTTTTCTTAAATCTTATAGTTTCTACTTTTTTATCAGTAAAAAAACTGGTTTTAAATGAATTAATTGTTTATTATAAGATCAATAACACTTATTGACAATTATAAAGTTCTTTATATACTTTTTTGTAATTTTTAAAAACCCCATCAATAGTTTTTGACACATAGAACCAGATTTTTTTAATTTTTATATTGGTGAATAATTTAGATGGTCCCAAATAAAAAAATTTAGTCAAATAGGTAAAAATATTTCTTTTTGGGCATAATTAATTCGTATCATCCAATTAATTGTAAAAAATATCCAATATCCACGGATAAAACTAGATATTGTCTTTGATAGCGATAGCTATCTATTTTAGATAATTTTTTATATTAAGCCTGATATTTCTGAAATATTTATATAATGAAACCACTTTCCAAATTAAATGTAAAATATCTAGGCTTTGTTATAGATATTAAATTATTTTAATACCTTACTTTGAATTATTTAAAAATTCTAATAATTAGTTTTTTAATGTACCCTTCTACTTATTGGGCAATCTTTGAATTACGATTTTCTAAAATAATAATAATATAACAAATATTTTCCGGTTAACAGTATCAAATAATTCGTATAAGTTGAACTGTACAATTTATTCCTTCTTCTTTCAATAAATGCTACGATAAAAAAAAGCATTCTTTTATCCCTTTTCTCTACAGATCTTGATTTATTTTAAAATTTTCAAACTATTATTTTAATATATAAATTATATATTCATTTTTGAAGTGATTCTGTGTCAAAACGAATAAGATTAGATGTGAATTACGATAGTAATTTTCATTCTTTGGAAATGATACCTATCAAATATTAGCTCACAATTTAATCAATTTAAATATTTTGGGGGTATTAATAAAATTTCAAAGATAAAATTTTAAAATTACTTGTAGTTTTTATTTTACCAAATAATTTTTTGCTTGGAATGGGTATCATTTTCCGTTAGAACCAATATTATTTTCTTTTAAATCTTTTTTGCGTTTTTCCCGACAAAATTTCGAAAAATTAAAAATTAACATTTTAAAAAGTTCGAGTCAAGAATATATCAATAATAACCATTTCTTTAAAAATATCCAAATAGCATATGTTTCAATATGAACTATTTCAAAAAAAAAATCAGGAAATATTTTTCAAATTAAAGTTTTAATTTTAATTTTTGTTTTTTGAATTTCGAAAATTGAAACCATAAAAAATAATTGGCGCATATTATTTTTATTAGATTTTCCACAAAACGTAGAGTATGAAAATTTTAATAGACAAACCTTCTATTTTTCCTAAAATTAGAAATATTTTATTTGTATTAAACATTAAGTTGTGCTATAATATATATTATTCTGCTCCAAATCATCTTGAAACAATACAATAATACTACAATTCATTTGCTAATTTAACCCTTGGAATTTTTTTGCTCTTTTTGATGTAAAATATGGTATAAAACCAATTATAAATAAATAAGTAAGTCATTTTTTTCATATTTTTTTCGTTTTTGTGGTATCTTTCTCATTATTCTCTCTAAACTCTAATATAACTTTTTTTCATATTTTATCAACTTTGAAAGATAAAATAAGATATTATAGAAAAATAAGTGATATTATCTAATTAAATCATCATTCCATTCTCAAAAATTGACAATATTGACGATTAAATCTTTTGAAAATCTAGAAAATTTTTATGAAGCTGCATTCTACTCACCCTCAGATATTTAAATACACTTCTTTAAAAAATTGATGACAAGATATCATTGGATATTTCACTTAAGAGAAATCACACTAAATTTGAATTAAGATTTAAAGCGAGCAAGTAAAATTAAAAGAGTATGAAGTTATTTGTTACAAAAATTCAAGTAAAGTTAGGATAAGATAATATCTGTCAATATTAGCTGAAATTTTGGTTTTCAAAAAAATCAAATAATATACAAAAATCCAATAACAAAAAATTATCTGATGAAAAGCATCTTATCCTGTTTCAAATGGTAGAACTTTTTCACATCTTCTATCTAAGGAACCTTCAATTTATACCATGAGCATTTTTAATGCGACTGTGGTATCAAGAAATTTTTTTGGTGGATTTAATTTGGAACTAGAATCGTGAATAAGGATCTTGAAATGGCTAAGAAATCCCTAATTTCGGATAAAATGGAGGATTTACATATAATTCGGCATATTTTAGGAAATTAAAAAAAGATTATTGAATAAAAAACTACTAATCAGTCATTTCTGATTTTAAAAAAAATGAAAAAAACAAAATAAGCATTTTATGAAGGCCTTTAAAATTTCAAGGGTGCATATATCTGTACGATGTAACCCAAATGGGGTTTATTTTTGGATACTACTAAAATTTCGACAAAATTTGCGTTCAAATATGTTTTAACGATGGGTTTAATCTTAAAATAAATGAGGAAAACATTTACCATCGATTGGGGGATAACCTCTGGTGTGGTCAAGAATAATTGGACTTGGTTTATAAAAATATTGAAAATGGGTGACTCATTGTAAATTATAGAGGTAATAATTTCTGATAGAGATAAAGAGCTTTTCTCTTCTACCAATTCTGTTTTTTTTGATATAGTATTAAACTCACCATTTTTTCGTCACATGAAAGTAAACTTTGCACGAAAATTCTTTGAAAGTGATTTTTTGGTACTTCCAACACTCGCTAAATGTGATTACACAAAGGAGTTTTAGGGACTTATTCGTTTTCTATAAAAGATTAAAGGAAAATATATTATAACTGGATATAAAATTCCAATCGAAGGCTCTGGATAATTTGTTACACTAAAAGTACAAGATATGGGTATATAACATCAAATTCAGTTGAATTCAATTTTTTAGCATTGAAAAATTCAAGATCCTTACCTCCATAGATATTCTAGTAAAAATTGAAAACAAATTGCTTCATAAAAAATATTTTTATAAGTTCTTTATTAATATTTTTAGACATTGCTTTAATCCTTTTATTTTAATTATCAGAAATCAAAGAAAATCACAAAAACTTGAAAAAATAATATTTATTGCTACCAAATGCGATAGATCTTATCTGTTGGTAAGATACAGGGTGTTTAATTATTTAGTATATAGCTAAAAATTCACAAAAAATTTAATTATATCTAAGAATGGATACAATAATGAATAAATAGTTGATCACGAAAAAATTTCTTGCACCTGAAGTTTATTTCAAGAAAATGGAATCCCCTGTGTTTATTTTTTTACAGCATCACAGTGTTTGAAAGTCCCGCCAAAAAATCTTTTTAACAAAGTCTATTTTGTAGAAAATTATAGGTCAATTTATGATAGAAATAGAGGAGTTAAAGGTGAAATTTTAAGTAACCTGATTTCTTCAGGTTAAATTATTTTGAGACCAATAAAAAAAGCTATACCAAAAGTAAAGATAAAGATGATAGGATCAAAAAAGTATTGGGAAAAACAAAAAAAATCCAAATCGAGCTCCTCAGTTACGGACCCGAAGTCAGCACAGAAAAAAACATCCCAGATGAGGGAGTAAAAATGCAAAAATATTGGCTATAGCTCTTTCAGTTGCAATTAAAACCCACTTTATCTATCTTATTGTTAAAAATATCTTTAAAACCTAATCATCATATATATTTAATTTTATTCATATCGGTTAATAAAAAATTTACTAGTTTTGGATCTATTTTTTTTTTTTTACAATACAGTTTCTAATATATTGGAAGATAAATGAAAAGGGTTAAAAAAAGCTGTAGAAAATTAAATTTAAAAAAAATCTGTGAACGACGACATCAGTAAGGCACTTGCACTTGCTATAATCAAGATTGAAAATGGTTTACAGTCATTTTTAATCGTTTTATTACGGATATCTTCGGTAGCAGTGCTTTATTTTTGGAGGCTTTATGTTTACGTTTTTTGACCGATTTAGAGGAGACTGAAAGTGAGAATCATAGAGCCATATTTTGTGGTATTAGCATCGGATTTATGATTTGCAGATATATAAGAAAAATTACCATCGTCTATGAGAATAGATGAGCTAATAAGTGTAAATAAATACAAGTTAGAGGTGTTAAAAAAAGTTTATGGAAGGAATAATTATTACGGTGGGAGCTATGGGCTAATTTTTTTTATTGAATTAAAAAAAAATTTCAAGAATAAATCGTTCGCAAAGCTGTATTATTATGGACCTCGAAACCCTTTAATGTTTTTGAGAACGAATTTTTACGAAGAGAATAGAAAAATTAAAAGAAAACTGGATGAAAAATTTGTGGTGGATGAAATAAGAATCGATATCTTTGTATTTAGGTGATGAATAATATAAATATAATTTATGCTGAAACATAAAGTAGAAAAGTAAGAGAAAAGGTTTAATAATTTATTTTATAAAAGGTTCATTCTACATTTTATTATTCCTTCATTTAGTTAATAAATTTCATTTTTTCATTAATTGGATAAAATTAACAATGGAACTCAAATATTAGTGACAATAATAAAAAAATTATCCGGATTGAAATAGTATGTAATGCTGCATAATTTATTAGCGGATAATAATTTAATTCCTTATGTTTTATAAGAAAAATTGAAATTATGTGAATTAAAATTTGGGAAGTCGAAATTTTGCGGAAATATTTTATTTTTCTCTCCCAAAAAAAGAAAATCCATTTATTTCGCTTTTTTTTTGAAAATATTGGGCATAATTAAAATTTAGTTTTAAATTACATGAAATAATTGGATAGAGCTCATAATAACCAAAGCTGAGATAAGTTAGTCGAATTATATATAATTTCGTTTAAATTCATTAGATAACTTTTTAAGTTTAGTTTTTTTTTAAATTGTATAGTGAAATTCAACTAAATTTTGTGATAATCTGCTATTAAACATAAAATCGACCAAAATTTGTAAGAATATACCAAAATGTGAAATAGCTGCTAAATTTTGTAATTTTCGACTAAATATATGAGATTAGCTTATATAATTTAGATATATAATAAACACTCGAATGATTTAATTACATTAATAAGAAAATATTTTAAGTCAAAAATATATAAGACTAAAAAAAAGGTCAAGATTTAGTATAAAAATGGAATCAAGATCCAAAACTTTAAAAATAAAAGAATATTTGATGACACTATTCAATATTTTTAAGAAAATGAAAAAAAAAAAAAATTGAATATATAATTTTACTATAGAATTTTTTTTAGTTAACTCAAACTTTTGTTTTACGGATTTTTAAAACTGAAGGTGTCTACCCCTGCCTGTATCTACTACAAGCCATTATAACCGCTTTTATAATATTTAATTTAAAATCATACTGATATTCTTGAAATACACATATCTTAACCAAATCATTATATATATATGTATATATTACCTTTCAGTCCCTGCCTAATTTCAACAAAGAAAAATGATATTCCACTGCACACGAAAATCAATGCTGACACCCCTTCGCTGTCTAGGTACAAAAAAAAAAGATAATTTACATTAATTATATCCATCATCAACGATGGCTGATAGACTATCTCCAACTAAGTACAAATAATAATGATATTATTGATCCATTTCTGCCAATTGCAAGCAGTTATTAGTGATTTAACTACACATACACGTAAAGTTGAATAATATTTTATCCAACATCCATCGATAAATATTCCCAACACAAAACTCATTTTTTTTATCATTATGTTGAATATAATATATTGTAATTACAAGCCCAATCTTATACTTTATCAAACTTCAAAAAAAGCATATAAACATAAAGAATAATAAATATTTAACCCATGACCGTTACTTAATAAATATTGATCCTATTCCGAAATATGACTAATAATAATTCCAGGCTCAAAATAAACTGAAGCCTTACTTATTCTTGATATATATATAAATCTATGAATGAGAATAATCCAAAAAATAAAAGTTCTCAAACTCGAGTAATTTCACATCTGTCGAATAAATATACCATTACCCAACAGATAAACTAAATTAACTCATTCCAAAAATAGTCTGATAATAATGAAAATTTATAAAAATATAAAATTATTTATTCAAAATAAATATTCATCAGCTTAATAAATTCTGCGTAAAATAAAATAAAAAATCAGCTTAATACAAAAATTAATTCTGATTCCTTTTTAATAAATTATTATAATAAATTTGTATATTAGCCTTCTATAATTTAATAAATTTTGAATAAAAACCCCTTAATTTAATAATTTTGATTGATATTCTATAAATTTATAAAATAAAAATTTTATCTCTCTTTAATAATTATTTATTATTGTTATTTTTATTTGTTTCAAATTTTACTTCTATTATTCAACTTTGAGCAATCCAAATTTGCATATTTAAACTTTTTTTATTTATAAAATTCAAGTTTTTAATAAGTGATCGAACCTGTTTATACTATAATATAATTTTAATAATAAAAAAAGCTAATTTTTCGTGTAGTGATAATACGTTAAACTAAAAAGTGGAATAAAGCGG
Source organism: Smittium mucronatum (assembly GCA_001953115.1). Lineage (NCBI taxonomy): Eukaryota > Fungi > Kickxellomycota > Harpellomycetes > Harpellales > Legeriomycetaceae > Smittium > Smittium mucronatum. The sequence continues at coordinate 48,708 of LSSL01004747.1, forward strand.
ATCTTTTATTTATTTTATTAAGATTGCTGAATATCAATTTTCAGCTATTAATTTTAACATCAAATAAGTTTTTTATATTTTTTTCAACAACAAAGCATAGCAATTGAATTCATTTATTATTTTTTTCCAGAAAATATTTGGAATTTTCAAGGTATAAATTCCCAATTTAAAACAACTTCTTTGAAAAATAAAATAAAATTTTGTTTGAAATTTTTTTATTATACCTATATATTTAATCACACATTTGGAATTGATTCTCTTGAATTAAAAAAGTCTAAATACGAGAAATTCTTGTTTTAAGAATTGAATATAGTATAACTCGTAACATTATAAAGTTAGAAAACACATAAGTTAATTTCTTTTAAAGATAAAATCCTGTTATAATTTATTTTGACGAAATTTAGAGTATAAAAAGCATTTGAATCCGTCATTTTTTTTTCAGAAAGCTTGATAGATCTAATTATGTCAAAGCATCCTCCTTTGTAATATTTGCTTTTTTAGGTAAAATTAAATATCTACAGACAATTATTTTTAGATGGAGAAAATTTATATTATCCCCCATACATATTCGAGTTTTTTGATTTAGCATAGAATTTTTATTAAGCCTAAAAAAATTTTAAATACGGGGTATTTTCTCCATTTTTCAAAAAAAATTCTTATAAAATATTGAAATTTTTTTCACTAAAAATGAGATTAATGCTGTAAATTTCTTTGTGTATTAGTTATTTATAAGATTTATATCGTTTATTTAGAATTTCTTTTATATTATTTGATAAATAAACCATCTTTTTGTAAGATATATTTTTAGCTAGCCTAGTTAATACTAGTGATATTTGACTTTCCTAATCTGCGATTAAGTTGATTTTTTTCCATATACAACCTATTTTTACAAATCATTTATTCAAAATTTCAAATATCCATAAGTATGATTCGATGATGTCCTCTTAAAAAACTGTTATCGAAATAGAAGAAACTCTTGATAAAAATCTTTAACTCCTGAATTTTTTACATGATATCCGCTCTTTGACAGTTTGAAAATCGATTCTATATGCATATTTTTAAAAGGAGATATTTTTTGATTGCCTATTTTAATTTTGATATAACATTTAAATCATTGTAATTTTTTATGAAGGTGGAAACATATCAAATATAGCTAACTCTGGATTTTCTTTCTAATCAAAAAAATGTATTGATTTTATAAAAAATAAAACTTTAATACGGTGAAATAACTCCCATTTTTTGAAAATTTTCATTAAAAATGTCTATTAAAATCCCTGTGTATCTTTTTTCTATTTTTCTTTCGATTTTGGAATATAGTATATTTTTTTAAGTTTAATATTGATTCCATTTTTTTCAAGTCTTTTTTAACTATATAACAACTGAATCCACCTTTTTATGGATAATTTATCGGTTTTTTAATTTTCTTCTTTTTGGAATATTTACAGTCCAAAAAGTGAAAATAAAAATAATTAGTTTTTATCCTTTTATCATAAAATTTTTCAAATTAAAACTGGAAATAAATAAAATCGATAATTTATTGAAACAGTAGTAAAAATTTTTGGTATAGTATTTCAAGCATTTAGCTGTGATCATTAATCAAAATTTGGTATTTTCTGGTTACATGCAGTCATCCACAAGAAGGAAATCAGTTATTTTTATTTTTTTCCTTTAGAAATAATCTGACTCATCTTAATTGAAGCAATATTTTAGATAAATAATATATTAGGGATTTTATCGTAAATTTATACGTATTGCGATAATCTCGTGATTTAAAAAATAAACATCCCGGAATATCATATATAAAAGAGTATTGTTTAATTCCACGTGTTTATTTGTTAAAAAATACTTTTTCTGAAATAAAAAAATCCATTTTTAAACTAACCGTATTACCCAAATGAAATTTCTAATATGAAACATTTAATCCGATTTATAAATTACTTATCATTTTTGTAAAATAGTTGATTTTTCTTATTACTCGACCTTATTAAATAATAGCCCCTTTAATTAAGAAATAAATTTGCATTGAATTGAATTTGGATTTTTTTGTAAGATTTAATTCGATAATACTCTTTTATTATTCTTAGAAAATGATTTTTTATGACCAATCTAATATAAATAAAAATAAACTAAATGAATGTTTTATGTATTTTAATATAAATTTTCGTTAGAGAAAAAATTAGGTCGAGTTTAATCCTCCTAATTTTCTTAGTGTCACTTAAACTTAATTATCTTTCTCAAACTGTAGTTTGATTGGGGTTGGTTTAAAAGATGTTTTATTTGTATTGGTTAATCAATAGAGGTTATTTAAAGTAAAATAATATTCGACTGAAAGTGGCAGTGATGTTCTTAAAAAGGAATTTTACGCATGTTTATATACTAATTTCAGGATCCCAAAATTAGAACCTAAGCTTAAAAAAAACCTCTTATACAGGAAAAAAGGCCTAGAAAGTCTAACTATAATAATAAATAATTTAGATAAATAAATGAAAATAAGGATCTACACGCTTATCAATTTGATAATTAATGTTTTGCTCAACAATGGTGTAGTGCTTTCAATGACACATAGGATGGGATTCGGCTACATAAGATAACCTTTTATTTTTGTGGTATAGGAATTCATGGTTTCCTCTTTTAAAACCAATATTAAAATTTAGATTTATTTTTTGCCCAATCCTGTCACTAATTTGAAATTTTTTAATTGCTACTGAATAGATAGATAATTTGATTGAATTAAAGTTGTAGGTAAACACAAATATGAGAAGGGTAATACTTCATGTATAGAAGGGGTAAAAATAATGGTTTTTAATAGTTTTAAACTAACCTATGAAACTCTCGATTCCAAAATTAAGAGCTCTTATTGATTATAAATATCTTTATTACTATTTTTGTACTAAAAAATTGAATAGATGGAATTTTACATACTTTTATTCCAATTAAAAACAAATTTTCACCACCTTTAACCTGCATAATTTTATAAAATAGGCATTTTTTTATTATTAAATTGTACTTTAACGGTTACTATGATGAAAAAAAAAACATACTTTTTTTTAAAATTTCATTACCTGGGATAAAATTTAGTTCAAAATCATTTGAATATATTAGAATAGATGAAATTGTGTATAACAGATGAAATTTCAGTTATTTAAAAAAAATTATTTTCTAGTCTATTGTGAATTTTACCAATCTTATACAAAATAAGATGAAAATTTTTACATTAAATATTGTTAGGGTGTAAAATACACAAAAACAAAATTACACCAAACTATGAAAATTTAATAATAGTTAGTTAAACTTAATATTGTATTCTAGACTTTCATACTTCGTTAATAAATAAATATGATGATAAATAATAATATAAAACGAGATAATTTTTTTTTAATTAAGATGATTTTATTTTGATAAACTTTTAAATTCTAATCTATTAAACATAGTAAACCAAATATATTTCTAAAAACAGCTTTTAGGTATATCTATATTAAAAATGGGCCTTAGGTCCCTGTTCTGACAGAGTATCAGGTACATCTACAAAAATTCATGTGTAGCCCTATATTTAACGTAAATTAAAAAGCTTTAATAATTTTTAAATTCGTATTAAAGTAAGCTTTTGAAGAAATTTTATGACATATAGACTACTTTTAAAAGAAGGAAAATAAAATAAATGATCTTTTTCTTGCTTAAATGAAAATTTATCTGCATAAAATACATTAAAAACCATCTTTGAATGGGTAAAAGATGGTATTCTTAAAAGGGCTGTTATAACTGATATTATTATGATTTATTTTCAATCTACTATATCTAAAGCAATTTAAAAAATGGTTTTTGAAATTTAATGTTTATCACTATCTTCAATATAACTTTTAATGTTTTTTTAAAAAAAGTTAAAAGATTACCTTACCTATTCTTAGCCTCTAAATATTTCGGAATTTTAAATTCCTGCTACCTAAAA
>LSSL01004751.1:0-11449 GCA_001953115.1 Smittium mucronatum
TAATACTAATACTAATACTAATACTAATACTAATACTAATACTAATACTAATACTAATACTAATACTAATACTAATACTAATACTAATACTAATACTAATACTAATACTAATACTAATACTAATACTAATACTAATACTAATACTAATACTAATACCACTGCCTCAATTATGACTACTACTAAGACAATTTTTGATTATATTACTGCTGCTGTGGGATAATTTTCATAATCAATCGATTCCATTGATGTAACTTGAATTAATTTCTACAGTAAAAATAATTTTGATCCATTATCTACTGCTACAGCTACTGCGGTTTTATCGATTTATTTCAGGAATGATTTTTTTCTGTAACCTATCAATATATACTTATCTACGATGTTTTTCTCTTTCTTATTTATTCTCGTCGTTTTATGATTTTTACTTTCAAAACAGCCTAGTATTTATTCGCTTAAAACTTTGTATTTTTTTAAGAATACGAATTTATGCATATTTAATAATATTTTATTTATCTACAACACTTTTCATGTTTTAAAATTCTTTTTATTTTCTTATCCTTTTCTAAAACTGTTTTCGACTACTTTGATCAATAAAATAATTGATTATTTATTTTAGAATAATAATCACAACATTTCTTTTTAGTCTTTTTTTTATCAATTATTTAATATATTAAAAACATATAAATCAAAAACCATTTTTTAGAATCAAATTACTACCTTGCGAGCTAGTGTTTTTATTTATTTTTCTGGTTCTTTCAACTTTTTTCGCATTTTTTATTAAATTGATACTGATTAAATTTAATTTTTTATGAGGTTGATATTGGTTAAATTTAATTTTTTATGATTTTTCAAAAAAGAATAATCATTATAGCAACTTTTACCCTTTAAAAATATCCCGCAAGAATGCTGTAAATCATTCCATATTTTTAGTTCTAGGCTTGCAAACAAAAAATTGTTTCTATTAAAGTACTTCTCAAGATCATCGAATCTCTTCCAAGATAATAGCTTCAATGTATCATATATTTTATTCAAATATTCTTGAATAAAATCACCAAAATTTACCATGTATACTTGAAATTTGTTGTATTCTGTAATGAAAGAGAACTCTGTTGGTTTGATATTAGATTATGCTATTTAATTGTAGCTCATTTTGAAAAGTTTGGGCTTTTTTAGCTTTTTGTAACCAGGTATTATTTTAATTGATAAATGAATAAATTCTATTATTTCTTTTTTTTTTTTCAGTCAGTGTATTTATCTTTTATTGTTTTATTGAATCGTTCAAGACAGTCTTTTGTAGATGTGAAAATATATCATATCCTTAAAACCGGCTGTCATTTGAGTTGAAGTGATTTTTCGGTATTTTAGTTAATGTGTTCTCCAACTCGGAAAAATTAGCACATTTTTCCATAAAAAAACGTTTAGGTTTTTCAAGAACTTCGCCGATTGGTATAATTTACATTATAGATATATCATGATAAATTCTATCGCTGAAAAACTTATGCTTCCCTTTTATTATTTTTTTAATATCCTTTAACGCATGAAACCAGAAATGTGTTTTTTTGAGCCCTTTAAAATATTTTTTTATCAAATTTGATATTTTTTGGGCTGAATCTGATATAACACACTCGATGTTAAATGATGAATTAAATTTATCAAACTCATTTTTCAACGTATCCAATACCCAAGAGTAATATTCAGAATTATCTTTGCTTACTATCGATATAGATATCGGATAAAATGCCAAGTTTAGATCTGATATCCCTGATATTATAACAGGGTAGTTACCCTCAATCAAATTAAATTTAGAATCTACGTGTATATTTTTTGAAATGGATAAAGCATATAAGCTTTTTTTGGAAGTGATTAATATTCTGATATTTCCTATTTAATTATTGAATGACGCATCATATGGATTTTCTATATCATAATTCGTTTTTAAACCTTCACAATTATATATTAAATCATCTATTGTTACAAATTTATCGGGTTTTATTTTATTTTTTCCATTCCCAATTTTGTAGTAAACTTTTGAAATATTATTCGGTATTACTTTATTTTTCAAAACTTTATTTATCAAGCTCGTTTAATGGCCAGATTTGTATAAACCTAATACTTCCTTTTTATAATTTATAACTTATTTTCTATATAAATTTTGAGAATTTTCAGATTTTTTAAAAGCTAAAATTCTTCCATCGTAAAAATTCCAAAGCTTGGTTAAACATTGGCAGCTGGAATTCTCAGATTTTATACATGAATAAACCCTTGATTTATGGCTTTATAAATTTTTTCAGTATTTGTTCTTCCAAAATATAAGATAGTTATTAATTTATTCAGAGGATTCGGAAACCCATTTACCATCTGAATTTATTAGAGACACATCGTAAAGTAAAAAACAGAGAATGTAAAGAGTTTTTTATTAAGAAAATTAATAGTGATATTATTTTTTTTAATTTTTTACTCATATTATTCCAACATATATGTGGAAGTTCTAATAATGAAATATCAGAAACCCCACAATTACAATCATAATTAAGGACCTTATTAAATAAACGTCGATTATTTACAAAAATGGCAACGATCGATAATAAACTAAAGATTAGTTTGCAAGGAAATCAATGTGCAAGGAAGTCATTTTCTTTGAAAATCTATCTAAAAAGATATTAATTTGCAAAGGGGTAAAGAAGTTCAAACGCAATAATTTGATTTTTTTATACTATACTAATTAGTTTATATTATAAAAAAGAAAAAAAAATAAAGAAAGAAAGTCGAATATCATAAAGAGATAAATAACATAAGAAAAAATTAATGTATAAAACGTGCTGCCGCCAAAACCCTAAGAAAAAATTACGCTTCAGTTATAATTAAAATTCATTAACAATTTATTATAGTTCATCCACTAAACTTTTACAATGCTTAAATAAAAAAATTTTTACTGAAAATACCTAAAGAAATTAATTCTTTAACATTTTCATCACTTCTTTTTTTCTCTTCGTTAAATACTACTCTTAACCTTATTTCTTAGTAACAAAAAAAATCCAAATTAGCCCAAATCAAAAAAAAATAATATAAGTCAAAACAAAAAAAAACAGCTTGTCACAATAATTCTCAACCAATTTTAAATTTATAATTAAAAAAGTGAATTACTATGACTACAGAAGTTCTACCAACTTTCAGGAATCTACTGGAAATCCGTAGGAAAAGGCCGAAGCTTCAAAGGACCGCATAACTTTGCGGAAGAAGTCTATTCCAGACCAAGAAAAACCTCAACATATATTTATCAGTTAAAAATAGCTAAATGATTCGAGAGTAATTTTTCGGAAATATCGGATTTTTTTATATTTTGTAAAATTTCATTGATCTAAACTTTTTATTTTTCGTCGAAAACACAAAAGTTTTTTTATTATTTATTTACTTGATTTGATTTAAAATTTCTCAATACGCAATTATTTTTTTTTTTTACATAATTTGACACAAAAATTAATTTATGATTTTTAAAAACTAAATTTGATTATTTTTGATCAAAATTGATTGGATTTTATTTGTTAACCATATTCATATTTGTGACAAGGGAGATAAATTAATCTTAATTGCGTCCAAAACCAAACGTAAATTTAAATTTAAATTTTCTCTTATTAATCAGTGGGAAATTATGTTTTATTCAAATGGCTAATATTTTTGTGCCTTCGATTTAAAAATTTTAAATTAATAAATTTTTTGTTAAATTTTTGAAATTCAAAAATTATTTTTATTGATTTAGTAAATCAGAGCACTTTATAAACTTGGAAATTAAATGTTACAAAAATAAATAAAAAACAAAGGTCATGAAAATAGGGTTTTAATGAAAATAAAATATCTTATTTTTTTTTAGTTAATTTTATTTAATTTTATTTATCGATTTCATCAAATTAAAATTACTATTTTTATCAAGCGGTTCAACAACTTTGATAAAGGTATAAAGATAAAATAAATTTACATTTATTTTAACTCTTCAAAGAAACGGATTCAAATATAAATATATTTTTTGTAAATAATCGACTATATTTCAATTTAATTAGCAATTTAATTTCCTTATTTCATAGAGTTTTACATTTTATTTCTGAATCGAAAAATTTAGATTCATTGAGAATATTATATTTTATGATATTAATGGACAGATTTATGAAGGGGTTATAATGTGGTATGTGATAGTAATTTCGGAGGAAAGGAGGTTATCGTTTAGTTGGCATATGTATTTTCTGATTATTTGTCATCAAGTACAATTTTGCATCATATTGTTGAAAAAATTTATTTAATCTTAAATGATAAAATTTACTAATTCCCATTAAAATTAATTCTTTTTTTTTTCAATATGATAAAACATTGGGAATAATTAGAGATAAGTAAAATCTAGTCCTAAGGTTTGTAATTTTATAGAAAATGGGGTTTTAATGACCTTAAATGCTATTAAGGGGTACAATATCTCAATTTAGTACCGTTAAACAGTTGGAAAGATTTCATTTTACTTGAAAATCAGAAATATAACTAGAAAAAATCATCATAGAAATTTTATATGCTCGTAAATATCGAATTCAAAGATAAAATATAAAAAAAATCTTGTTCTCAAAAAAATTCACATTAGAATGACAATTTTTTATTAAAAAAAACATGGATTTTTTTAGTGTGATCTGCAAATTCAAAAGAGAGTTAAAATTAAATTTTATATAGATAAATATTTTATCATCTAATATTAAATAATCAATAAAAATATACTAAAACCATAATGAAAGTATCAAAGAATACTCACTGAGAGCTAAAGGGGTTAGATTTATTTAAAAATTATTTTCTATTAAAAGATATAAAGTTTCAAGAAGCTTTTTATTATTATTAAATAATAAATGTAACCAATCATACCATTTTTTGAAAATTGAAGACATATATAATCTTATCAATTTCCTCCTTTAGAAATCAATATTAACGTTGGAGAGTTAACTGGGATAAAAAAGAACTCTTTACTAAAGAATGAAAGATAAAGAAATTTTTTTTAATAAATATTTAAATCTACTAAATACAATTAAAACTCACTTGCTTTAAAAAACAATAACTTCTTATATAAATCTTTTATTCATTATCTCAAGGTTCTTCTAAATTATGTTCAAAATAATCAGAATTTGCTATTAGAACACTATAATTAAAATAAGTTGATTATTAAAATATATATTTCAAGATTTCCTTTCCTTTCATGGCCCGGTTTATTTTTTATAAATTATTTTTAATTTAATTTTAATTTTCATATAAATTTCTTATATAAATTAAAAATTGTATTAAATAATAAGTTCAATAAGATAATCAAATAATAAGAGATTTTATAATATTTCAGACGCGTATCTACATTGATATATATTTAAAAATCACTTTATTTATGATATTTTATTTTCAATACATGTTTTTTAGTCAAATAAATGTTATTATGCACGGGATATCAGCATTTTTGTTTTATATTTGACAAGGCCTTGGGTATTTATAAAGACTTTTTAACTTAAATTTTACTTAATATTAAAATCTCTACTTTTTTTTATTTAATAACTTTTTTTTATAATTTAAATTCTTTCTTTTTTCGAAATCCAATTTTACGCTATATTGATTTCTAAAAATTAATTCTATATTAATATAATTGATAATTTAAAAAAATTTATTAAATAATTTTTAATAAAAGTATTGATCAAATAAGATTAATTTTTCATTTTTGTATATGGTACGTAAATTCTGTGTTTTGCTGAAATATAAAAAAAAAATTAATATGGAATTAGTAAATTTTTATTGAAATTTAAGTTTTTTTATTTTAAAGATTAATTTTTTATACATTTATTTTTAACCTATAAATAAATCTATTAAATAACTGGCTTTGTTTGAGATATTAAGTTTTCAAGGATGATTTTTTGACTACTGAGGCTTATCCCTCAATAATTATTGACATATAAACATTTAAATTCCATAAAAATGAAATATTTCATTTTCCGAGTCTATATTGGATTTTATTTAAAAATTAATTTTCACCCTTCCGAAAAAAGTTGACTCAAAACATCAGTAATTAAAATATCTCAATAGTATATATTGGAAACTAAATATCAAAATTAAATGAAATAAAAAATTAAAAAATAAATTTTTAATATAGATTGAAAAATCAAAAAAATAATAATGAATAAGATAATCTTAAGTAAACAATAAAAAATTTACTGTTTCTAATATAGATTGTGCAAATATTTTTTTAAATTTTCGATTAATAACAAAAAATGAAAAAAATATATACAAATTCACGTATTGATAAATTTCACTTATTAAAATTAGGATCTAAATGTAAATAAGATTATTTATAAAAGCAAAAATACATTTAGCTCAATAATTTGATAATCTGAAGAATTTTATTTATTTATTGGAGGTTAAATATGGTCCCCAAACCATAATTTCGAAAATTATATCAATCAAAACTGGCGTGATTACACCACAAAATTTAATATTGTAATAGTATATAGCAGGATTATTCTATTCTGCTGGAAGTATAAGTTGATTGATAAGATATGGTAGCCTTGAAAAAAGTTCAGAGTTTAATTTTGTTAGCGCAAAAAATAATTTATTTAAGTTATTGCTGAATAAAGTGGGAGAAATCGATTATTCGCGAAGTCTGTTTTAATTTAATTTTAAAAAATACTAATATATTTTCTTTCAAAAAATATATTATATGAAAAAATCAATAAAAAATTATTAAATTTATAAAAAAGTGATTAATTTTTAAAAAAGCGATTGTTGTAATTTTTTTAGATCTTTGAGTAAAAAATTACTATAATTTTATTGATATTTTTCCTAATTGATTTTAATTATCATATCTTTTTCTTTCAAGATCATTTTTTAGGATTTAAAAACATCTGTTAGATCACCAATTTTATTAATTTCAATCACTCAATCACTCAAAACTAAATCTAATATTTTGAAAAAAGACAGAAATTCCCATTGGCGTGAATTCTTTTATTATCATTGAAAAAAATATAAAAGTGAAATTTTTAAAAGAAAATTTATCTGAAATCCTTTTTTCTCTGTAAAGTGATAAATTGATACTAAAATGAGGATACAAGTCACTATAAAGTAATTTTTATGATAATATGATAGTTGAGTTGATCCTAAAATTCTATATAGAAATTAAAGGGTGTAAAAAGAGTTTTGAGTAAGATTTATAGATTAAATAATATAATTTGATTTCCTTATCTGATCATAATACTTTATTATTAGATAAAAAATTGATATCAAAATCGAATTTTCGTACTCATCTGATGAATAAACATACCCTTCACCAATTATAAAAAAAATAATATAAATATATGAATATTAATCTATATATTTCATCTAAAATACCTTGAAAGCTATTAAATGTGACTTCTGTTCGCCTATCATCATTTTTGAGGTATATATGAATATAATTTGTCTTTCATAGCTTTAACACTTCAAAAAAAAACTCATTTGTGAGATCCAATTTTTGGTCTAATTAGTTTTTTGAATCTTTTCACTGTCATAAATACCTTAAATAATTTAGTAAATTTGGTCAGTTTATTGCAAAATTTCTGAAAAATATACTGAAAAACACACAAAAAAATGTTTAATTTTATTTTCATACTAAATTTAGGTTCAATTTGACATTAATATTAATATTAGAATATCGCTCTGGATTAAAAAAAGCTATTTTTCCTCTATCTTCTCACCTATCAATCGGTGAAATGACTTGGATGAATTTTTTAAAATATATTTAAACAACTTAGGAACGTTTATAACAAGATAAATTCTAAATTTAGGAATAATTCACTGGTAATTTCTAAATAGAATAATTTCTATAGCAGTTTTTATTTTCTCACTTAATTAATTTCGGAAAATTCAAATCTAGTAAAATTTTGGGTTGATTTTAGTGATATTAAGCCACTTCCAACAGAGATCTTTAATTCAGGTGAGTATCATTTATAAAACCTATATTATCTTGCTAATAATAGATATAATTATATTTTAATTTGATTTGATCAACAGTTGTGATATTAATATCAATGAATCATAAAATTTTTAAGTTGAATAAAGTATTATTGATGATAATTACTGCTAATTTCTTAATAAAAATTAAAAAGTCAAGAAAAATCTGAAAAATTCCTATTTTTTCACACATAAACAATCTGATGAAGCAGGTTGAGCTTTATATGAAAAACATAGGTCTTATTAGTATATTAAAAATGTCTTAATATATTTATTATAGAATCTTTTAATATATTTTAATAAATTTTAAAGTTTGAAAATATTGAATTATAGTCGATTTTTTTTAGATTTTCTGAATTTCAAATAATCTTTTACAGGACCAAATTAAATAAAAGTAAATAAAGTTTTTAAATAAGAATAATAATTGGAAGTCAGTAAAATTTATTGGATAAAATGGATTTCAATTGCAAAAAAAGTAAGTTCTATTTCGGAAGGTGAAACCTTAGTACTAAAAGCTACTTATTTAGTTTAATTATTATATGCTGACAGTATATTTTTTCGGTAAATTTAAATATTGATAATGATTTGTGGATATATTGATTCCATTTCCTTAAAATATCTCCATATATTTTTTCAAAAAATGTTTTATATTATTTTTGTATATCGAAAGATTAAAATATGTTGCTTATAGGTTTTTTAAAATATTATAATTGAACATAACTCCAATTGATTTTCAATAAAAATTAAACACATTAGATAAGAATAAGTAACTTGTATTAATTTTTTCATAATTTCCGGTTTAAAAGTTATTTTTTTTATCGAGAAAAAAATCTACATATTAAAAATAAACAATAATTTTTATTATTTAAAAATAATTTTAACCCCTAATATATTAATAAAAATATATAAATTGGCCAGAAAGTTTGAATTTTACTTAAAGAATTCAAAATCCTTTATTTTCTTATTTAAACTAAATTAACTATGGATTTATCATTAATTATATAAATTAACAGTATGATCTTTTACAAAAAATATCTTTATTCTGTATAAGATGCTGTTGTAAAATTAGATGAAAGTGGAGTTGAATACTAAAGTTTAATAATCTCTAATAAAATATTAATTCTAATTCATATGACTAGATAAAGTCTGGATATATAAACCAAAAAAATTGGAGCAGAAATATGTTAGAAACCGCATAAATACTTATGAATGTTTTGGAATTTTTCATCAAAAATATTGATGAAAACCTTATTTACTCTCTTAATCAGTTATAAGTTTTTTAAAAATGGAATTTGATTTTCACGTGTCACAGCAGAAAATCAGCAAGCAATTGAATTTTAAAACACTTAAAATCAAAGAAATGCTTATGTGGCAAATCCAAGTTAACTCTTTTGAAAATTTAATTAAGAATAAAAACTACGCAACAAAGTTTCGCCAGTATTACAGTCTAGGAAAGTTCCTCTTATTATAAGAAAAATAATTTAAATATATTTTTGAAAAAATATGATGGATATAAAAAATTTCAGATAACTTAAATAAAGATCCCAAAAATTAAGAAGCAAGTGTATATGTTAGCTTGAATTTTAAAACTTGATATTTTGCGATTTTTAAAAACAGTAAATAGCTAAGTTTCAGTTAATTACGACAAATACATTAAGTTAATGATATATTAAGCTAATAAACTTATGTTTCATCTTTAAATATTGTTATCATTTCCGACAATTCAACTTGTCGCTATTTTATTCAGGATACGATTTTTGAGTATGAAGTAGTGTTTATATCTTTATCTATGACTCTTTATTCCTTAACTTAATAAAGTGTGTTGGATTCAAATAAAATCTATTATCAAGATTTTTTTTTTCAATTTCAAAGCAATGAATAATGCTAAATGAACCCGAGCCGAGGTGGTCACCAGAATAATCGTTTAAAAAATCAATGATTTATATCCAGTAATAACTCAATTAATGTCACAAAATTTTGCCGAATAATGCAGTAATTTTTTTAACAAGCGATACAGCCATTTCTTATACAGTTTAGTGCTTAATCGAACAATTTTATGATGCTCAACTTCACTTTCAAAAAAAAAATTTAATTTTTTTATATTCAAATTTACTTTTTTTTTGAAATTTATTGGAATTTTATCAAATTCATCATTAAAAATTAAGAAATAGATTATACTAAAATCCATTTTTTTTTGTAATAAATTTGATTTTTTGTTTATTTTATTTAATATTTCATTAAATTATGGATTGGATATGTTCACCTTTATAAGACGGAACTTTTGCTTATATACCTTGACTTCTGTGTTTCGGTGTTGCTTTCACATAAAAATTTGATGCACATTACATTAATCGCGCTTTTACGAGCCCATTTAATTATATTATATTAATTCATTATGTATTTTAAACCTTTATACTATCAAATTTTAAAAAATTATAATAAAATAGTAAAATGAATTTTTAAATATGTACTATTAAATTATTAATCAAAAAAATAAGCCAAATTACAAAAAAAGAAGATTAAAATGAAACGGTGTATTTAAATTAAAAAAAGTGAAAATTATTATTATAATTTACAATAAAAACCAAAAAAGTGATTGAAAACTATTAAAAAAGAACCTCTAAATTCTTAATTTCTATGTGATTTTATCAGGCCTAATAAATCAAGTTATTTACCTTTTGAATTTAAAACAGTTAGACGGGATAAATTTTATATCTAAATAATTTTTTTGTATTATATTGAACCTTAATAATTAATAGTATATCGGATTTAAATCCCTTTTTATAACTTCAAAAATTTAAGGTAAATTAAAAATAAGAATCTATATCAAATTTTTTCTACAGTACTGCTACTAAATTTTTATAATATATTATATTATTTTAATATTTATTTAATACGAGAAATAATTTTTGTATTTAATAAATAATTTATGTATAATATATTAACAAAATGTTAGATAATGTGCGTAATTATGTGAAAACTATTTGTATATCTACCTTAAACAAATGCGATTCGAATAAAACATAATTTCCCACTGATTAATAAGAGAAAATTTAAATTTAAATTTACGTTTGGTTTTGGACGCAATTAAGATTAATTTATCTCCCTTGTCACAAATATGAATATGGTTAACAAATAAAATCCAATCAATTTTGATCAAAAATAATCAAATTTAGTTTTTAAAAATCATAAATTAATTTTTGTGTCAAATTATGTAAAAAAAAAAAATAATTGCGTATTGAGAAATTTTAAATCAAATCAAGTAAATAAATAATAAAAAAACTTTTGTGTTTTCGACGAAAAATAAAAAGTTTAGATCAATGAAATTTTACAAAATATAAAAAAATCCGATATTTCCGAAAAATTACTCTCGAATCATTTAGCTATTTTTAACTGATAAATATATGTTGAGGTTTTTCTTGGTCTGGAATAGACTTCTTCCGCAAAGTTATGCGGTCCTTTGAAGCTT
>LSSL01004752.1:0-10612 GCA_001953115.1 Smittium mucronatum
CGGGATTAATAAAATTAGGCTCCTACCCAAACGCGGGATTGATCGACATGGCTTTCCTACAAATAGTTGTTAGACGCTGAGATCCGTCTGACTGTCGAACGCTGGATTTGTGCACTAGAATATGTCTCAGCTGTGCTAAACGATCGGCTCCTCCTGTTTCTAGATGATCCTCCACTGGAATCGCTGTCTCCACTACTCCCAATCAAGATATAGTACAGCGTTGTGTAAAAATTTTGGTTAGTGTACTTTTCTAAGTACACTATTAAGCCCCCAAACCACGGCAAGGTATTTCACTCTTGGTTTTCAACACTTCATCCTTTTTTTTTCGACAAAATTTCTTTTATTAACGCTAACCAAAAAAAAAAAAAAAAGGCGTGGTTCTTGGCAAGAATATCCGATATAATTTTTTTTTGTTTGTTTTTCTCTAATTGATCAAAACATTTATACCCGGTAGGACTAATAAATATAGAATTATACGTCAAATAGGAGACATATTAAGTGCCACCATCTTATTGATTAAAACTAAACCGAAATATAATCCAATAAAATAAAGTGAACTAAAAAAATTTTATGATATGGGCTGTGAAGTACGGCTTAGGGATATCCTTATCATCTTTCAGAAAAGGTTAATGGGAACGGTTGCGGGACTTAATATGTCACCTATTTTCGTATAATATGAATTAATATTCGTCCTAAATGGCTCGATTAATCCTAACATTATACATCAAATAGGAGACATATTAATTTACTTCAAATTATAAAATCGACTCAGTCAAGCTGTTCGAAGAATTTCTTGTGAGTCGATAATATGTATCTAATATGGAATAGTTTGACCAAAAGACACGTGAAACTATTTCATCTGTAGATACACCCGAGTTAGCAGCCAGTGTGGCTCCGATCGCTCTACCCTTTGGTATGGGTGCATCCGGATCATTGCTAATGAAAGCGGAAATACTGTGGATGTATATAGTAATGCTGTCCACAGATAACGGCTTTTCGCCGTCGCTAATAAATCTGACAAGTCTGTTTACTGACAATGACCTATTGTTCGCGTGTAGATTAGGGCATAGTTTGTGAGCAATCTTTTCTTTATAAACAGTGTAAGTATATATTGGCAGATGATAGGGTCAGAATTAGCGCCTATTTGGCATGGGTTTTTTATCGGGCAGCCTCCTCGTTTTTCCTTGGGTGCTATTATCGCCAAGTGAAGTACGTTTTTTTCGACTTGACTTCTGGAATCATCGATACGGTGAATTTCACTGGCTCTTAGAAATCCTGTCACAGCCAAAAGCCAGTATAGCTTAGATGTGAGTTGTTTGATCGAAAGACTGTTTATCGGTACCTATTCCATAAATTGTCTCAGAATCGGCGATATGTCGATTTTTGGTCTTACGAATGATCTTATTGAAGCTTCATACAAAGTTTTAAGGAACTCTGAAAACATGGGGTTCCTGGCTATCTCCTCTGAATTGTTTGTAAGCATCAGTATAGCGGACTTATAGTATCTAATCGTACCGACCTTTAATTTTTATTTCATAAATAATTCTGCTAGGTAATTAATCATTTGAGGTGCGGAAATTGGAGTAATAATCTCTTGAGATATTATCCAGTCTAAAAAGCACTGATGGATAGCACTGTATCTGGATCGAAGTTTAATACGTCGTTCGTTTGAAAGGATACAGTCAATGGCATAATTTCAGAGACCTTGAGTTTCGAGAAAACTCCGCTGACTCTCCAAGCCATTAATTTCCTGTCTTGTTGTTTGAGAGCGGGAAATTTCCGCTTCCTGGGTCTGGAATTACCGTTGTTACTAGTAGTATTATCGGATGTGATATTGACAGTGCTATTAGGTTGGGGAAACATAATGCAGACTTCCACATTGGGGTGACTAAAGTCATTGTTATCCGCTCCCTGCGCAGTTTTTGAACCACCTGGGATATCAAGTTCAAGGGTGGGCAGCAATATGGGTTGATCCATTCTGACCAATTTTAGGCTAGTGCGTTCTGGCCTACTGCATTGTCGTCCTGGAACCAACTGAAGTAGGTCTTCACCTTCTTTTTCGGTTGGGATGCAAACAGATCCACGTCGTGGGGCCCGTGCAGCGAGTTCAGCTTCGAAAAAGTTATATTGGACAGTGACCATTCTGTCTGAGCAGTCAGTCTGATTGAAGCATCCGCTGGATTCAATAATGATGGGACATAAGTCACTTGCGGTCTGGTATTCGTTTTTAGACAGTTCTTCCAAATTTCTTCCGAAATTTCTAGTAGTTTGGGTGATGTTGTCCCCCCAAACTTCTTCACGTACGATAGAGTTGTCGTTTTGTCTGAGTATAATAGTACTGCTCTTCCCTTGACTTCTTTGAGTTTTAAGGCGTATACTACTGTCTTGGGTTTCTTGGCATTAATATGCATTAATGACTATGATGAAGTCCATATCCCCGAGCAACTTCGGGGTCCGACTACTATCACCCAGACCGAGTCACTGAAGTCTGTGAATATCTCCATATCCGAATTCTATGGTATGAATGAGAGCCCATTTCATTCTCTTAGGCGATTCTTCCAGAACAATAGATTCTGGACTGCCGGCTTCGTTAGGACAACGGTTGACGTCCATGATTTCATACACTTCATTGAACGATTATTCGGTTCTAATAAACGGCGTAGCATCAGTCTCCCTGGAAAAAAGAGCAATCGGAATTGCTTGAGCTTTACCAATAAAGCTCGCTAAAAATCTCAGCGTCGTCTTTCCAGCATTCAGTAGTTTGCTTACTTCCACGCGTAAATCTCTGATCTTGTTTTGAGGAACTTTCAACGCCATTTCCCTGGTGTTGATCGAAATTCCTAGATATGTTATAGATTGTGACGGGATTATTGATATCTTGGCCTTGCTGACTAGGAAACAAAGCTCCGAGAGCTTGGAGTATAACAGGGCTGTATTTTCTGTGCATACTTCCTTGGTTTCATCAAGGATCAGCAAAATTTCCAGGTAAGCTGAAAACCGCATTCCCTTGGACCTGACCCATTCCAAAACTGGGCTCAGTATCTTGGTAAAGGTAATAGGGCTGAGTGAAAGCCCAAAAGGAAGGACACTGAATTGGAAAGAACGGCTGTTCAATTGTAATAGGTGGAATTTAATGCATTTCTTGTATACCAGGATATCGTAAATGCATCTTTTAGGCCTAAAGAAGTGATATAATCCTTCCTGCGTATCATGCAGCATATCGATTCCAGGGTTTCCATTTTGAAATTATGTTCCTCTACGTGTGAATTGAGTTTCCTCAGGTCCAGTACGAGGCGTAGGCCTCCGGTCTTCATTGTAATCGTGAACAGTTGACTGTAGAAGCCCGGGGTCTGTGGCTGTACTTCCTCTATGGCGCGCTTTGACAGCAGCGATGACACTTCTTTCGTTAGAATGGCACTCAATATCTTGGTTAACTTCCTCTTTCTCAGCTGCGGGTGTGATGTCAGCGGAGGGTCATCCCAAAAATTTTGGGCCGTGCGGCCCGAAGAAGTCGAAAAATGTTCGCGGAAGTTTCTTCGACTTTTCTTTTTTAACTCTTCCGAGATCGTGAATGTCTGATTCACCGATTTTGGTTTAATGAGGGATGGGTTCTTGAATGGAATCTTGAATCCATCCTTCACTGTGTTCCGAACCCATCGGTGTCGGTGAGCTTGGCCCATGCCGACTTGAACATAGCTAGTCGTCCTCCAACTGGGGTGTCAGAGATTGGACCTACTAGAACCCTCTTCCGCGGCCCCTTCCACGAAATTTTTTTTGACTTTTTTGAAGACGGTTATTTGGGGCTGAGTTGCTAGCAGCTGAGGTGTTTTGCGCCGTTGCAACGTTACTGCTGGTGTTTTCATACGATACTGACACTTGCAGGAGCTTACGAAAGGGCTGGAATAGTCTCTTATGGGTCTCAGTTTTCTTGTTTGCGAGCAATGAATCAAAGACTTCCTAGTCCATTAGAGGTTTTGTGTCTGTTTCTAATATCTGCTTTACTCTCCCTGGGAGTTCCATTCCCTTGTGGAGATTTTCCAGTCTATTCTGGGTTACCGAGGTTGCTATATCGGATATCAAGACACGCATAGTGTTTGCGAAAGTAATGTCTGGGTCCTCAGTCACTATTATTCCAGGATTGTCCCGAATCTTCCTATGTACATAATAGTCAATTGGTATAGTGGCCTGAGCTAGCGCGGTCTAAATTGCGTACAATTTCGAGTCTAATTTTTTTACCGCAGTCGAAGTTGACTCGTTCAACGGTGGTGGGAAATATTTCATAGAACAGGTCTTGGAGCACGTATAAAGAGCAGTCTTGCGGTTCTCGTCAGATAGAGGAGTTCTGAAAAAGTCCTCGTCGGTAGAAGGCAACGCTTCCGAGAGTTCTGCGTATACGGAAAGTTCAGTGATGGGAATTCTAGGTGTGACAAATGGGTCCTCCTCCTCGATCTGGGGCTCCCTTTCGCGCATTAAATGACGGACTAACGCTGTAAGTTCATTTAACTTGGCGTTTGTATCTTCAGACATTGTAAATTGGTTTAAATATTTTATGCTGGTAGAGTACCTTTGCGAAAAAAAAAGATGACAAGGATATCTCTAAGCCGTACTTCACAGCCCATATCATAAAAAATTTTTAGTTCACTTTATTTTATTGGATTATATTTCGGTTTAGTTTTACTCAATAAGATGGTAACACTTTATATGTAACCTATTTTCGTATAATATTAATTAATCTTCGCCCTAAAGGGCTCGATTAATTCTAACATAAATCCACTTTATTGTGGCAAGTGTTTATATTTCCACAAATGGTGAGAGACTTTGGTTCGCAAAAAATTGATTTTAAAAAAAAAAACAGCAATAGCAAAAGCCAGTCCTTTTTGGCAAATTCCAGCTGGAAATAATTTCTTTTAAACTAAAAGGACAAAGAGTTGACATCACATAAATATATATTAGCCAAAAAGTCGGCTATTATATAATTGGCATGTTTTTTGAGATATTTACGCCTCATTTTCTTTCCGTACTGAATGCAAAATCAGCCAATGCTTTTTTGGGGGGGATTAGTAGATGCCATTAGATTCGATTTGGGAAAAAGAAAGTTTAGAGCGATAATAAAAATGGGGTGGTTTATATTCGAAATTGCATGTTTTGTTCATGAAAAGAATAGAAAAGTGGGAAATGGCAGGATTTCTCTGGTAAAATAGTGGGAAAAGATTCAATTTATTGGCATGAAATGAAGGTTGAATTTCCAATGATATAAAAAGCGATTTTGCTCTGTGGAATAAAAAAAGCTAATAATAAAGAAGCAACAGTGTTGATTGGAAAATGCTTTGGTATTCTGAAATGAGAAATTAAATAAAGCTGTTGAAAGAATCAGAATTAAAATGCAGTGGAATTGAGAGGGGTGTGGAATTGACAGGGGGGTGGTATTGACAGGGGAGTGGTAACTAGGATCCCTGGAAGATGGGTTTGGGATATGTTTAATTTAAAAGAGGGTTATTTTTTGCATATTGCTGATTTTTAGATTTGGTTTCATTGCTTTTTGATGTTAAAGATTTGCGTTTTTTAAGTTTGGGCTGGGATTTGGTTGTGCTTGTTTTCCTAGATACTCTCTTGTTTTTTTTGAATAATTGGTTGTCAGAATCAGAGGACCAGTACAAAACGTCAGAATCAGATAAACTACTTTCGTCAGAACTTAGGGTCCTGTTTAACCGGGCTTCAACGAGTTCATTTAACAAAATATCGTAGAATGATCCAGGAAGGTTGGAGTGTTTTAGGCTCCATTTGTGATTTTTAGAGGCACAGTCTAATTGAGCGATAGATGATGGTGATTCAGGATTGATGACGGAGATAATTTCCGGTTTGGGTTTTGATGCAGTTTCAGGCAGAGGTTTCTTTTTGGTTCTGGAAACTCTTTGGTCATTGATGTCTTGTTTTGATCTGGTTGGAACTAATAACATATTATAAAACAATCAATCAAAGTTAAAATAAGGATAATGTTAAACGAGACATAATTTCACGAATATCAATTTGAAAGGATTAAAGGATAAAGAAAGTTACATTTGAATCCATCTTTACTGGGTGGGGCGAGTGTCCTCAGAGACCAAAATCCAGTCTGACCGGTATCTTTGAGACCAGATTTGAATAGGCCATTGTGAGTAGAGATACATCCAGCTACTGTGTTCTGCCAGGTGGGAGTTCCTAATGTATATATATATATATATGTGTGTGTGTGTTTAGTAAAGTGAAAATAAAAATATTCGAAAGAGTCAAAGTTTGAATAGAAAAGATAGAATGGTAAGGAACAAAAATTTTCTTACTAATCTTTTCTGGTATGAGGAATTCCCAGTACTGGTCGAATTTAGCACAAATGTGTTCCCTCCAGCGAAAGTATAAAGTTTCTGGGTTCTCCACTTTTAAATGATACATTATTAGATGCACGGCCTGCACCCTTTTAAATATATTAATTTCAAGGTAAGAAAGTCAATAAAGGTTGGAAGGTAGCGAATTAATCAAAATATATAATTATAAATGTAAGAAGAGAAAGTTTATATTTACCAAGATATTTGCATTCTTTTGTATTCCTGTTCCCCATCATTGCAATCCTTACATTTAAAAGTATAATATTTATCGCCATGTAGAGGTCTTAGTTTTAGCCCCACAGATTCTTAATACATGAAAATAACAGAATTATATACATTAATTAGCTGGTTTTCATTTTTAGGAAAAAATAGTCTGGAAAAAGGCGTTAAATGCGGGTAAAAACAGAAAAAGAAATATAAAATAATCAAAAAAAAATACCATAGTCGAACTGTTTCTGACATTCGTCACAAGTTATAATGTCTCGAATTCTAAGTTTAATTTAAGAAAAAAATTTAAAAAATAAAACAAGAAATGGAAATAAAAAAAAAAGACAATATTTTATAGATTTTAACAAGAAAGAGTGGGGAGGCGAAATAAAGTTAAACTTGCTCGGGCGATATAAGATCTTTAGTTTCGTAATCGTCATCCATATTTATACTAGTCGAGGACAAAAGAAGTGTAGTTTGAGGAGGGAAAGGGGGGGTATATACTGAACGGAGCTAAAAAAACATCTAATAAATATCGATTTAGAATCAATATAAGAACAGAAATTCGGCACTAATAGTGTGTATTTACTATTAGTCCTATTTTCGAGTTTCGGGCATAATATCCTTAATGTACTCGTATTTCTCTCGTATCTAACCCTAACCCCATCCCCATCCCCAACGCATCCTCTCACACTCCCTCTCCCTCTCCCCCTCCCCCGCTCGGCTCTAAACCATTTTGCTAGTAGCTTTTGTTTGCTTTATATCGAGCAATAGAATTTTACCTTTGATTTCTTTAGGGACACATTCCCATTTTCACCAGATCCTATTGGCACAAACTTAGCATCTAATACAATATCCAACCATCGTATCCAATACCAACTTCTATTGGCGAACATGCAAATCCGCAACAGCGCCAGTAAAAGCAAGCTGGACCTTGGCGGCCAGCCAATAAATGTTGGTTGAGAAAAATCCACTATAGCACTTCAATGCCATAACTCGGCAAAGAATAGGGCAATATTGCATGTAAAAAAAATAGTCCCGCGAATGATTTTCTCCCGACCATTTACTTGTTATTGAGGACCAATGGGCGGAATGCATGAGGTTTTGTTGGAACTTTAACCGTTAACGAAAAAAAAAAGACGCAGGAGTGCTTGCCGATTCGTAGCAGAGTTTGCCAGTTCCGCGTATAAAATAGCCGGCTAGTAAAAAAAGTCGGGTTTATTTTCTCTAATTTTTATTTCGTTCCTGGAAATAATCGCCATTGAGGGTGCGAAAAAAAAAAAAAAAACAACAAAAGATCCGAGAATTATATATGGGGAAACCTAAAAGTCGAAATGTGTGTGTTTTTACTTGTTCTTTTCGAACCTCAAGAACCACTTTTGGGCTATAAAAATAAAAGACATAAAATTAAAAAAAAAAACCCCTGCTTTTTTTTTTTTTTTTAAAAATTTAATGGCAAATAAATATATAGATTGTTGTAGTGCCTGTGGATAGTATTCGTGAATAAACTTGTTGTTTCAGCAAATACCAACCACCACATCCATTCTTTGCCCTTTTTTTTTCCAAGTCTGGCAAAATTGATTTAGTTTAAAATGCCATAATGTTTCCCGATTATAATGGCTATAAACGTATCCAAAATGCCCGATAAATACCGACATGTCATTATTAGCTATCCAAATACAATGTTTAAATCTGCGAGTTTATTTCATTTCTTAATTTCCAGTTTCAAGCTATAAAAAGATTTCTTCCAGTGGATATAGAGCCAAGAGTTATGAGGGGAAAAATGATTATTTCAATCACTACGACAAATATTAAAATAAAAAACGAATATTCTAATAAGGCTGTTTATTGAATTGTAAAGGAAATCGATAGTGTAAAAAATATGCACAGGAGTTATTATGTCAGTATTAAAAAGTAGAAATCTATACATTCCCTATCTTTATGTAAAAAGACTTTCAGTTTTTTCTAATTCTGAAAATCTGTAAAATAAATAGCAGATAGTATAAATAGCAATGTTGGTTCCATATATGCTACACCTTTCTGCTGACCCTGATAAAAATATAAAGGGTAATAATAATGAAAATAAACGAAAAAAGAACAATCCCCCCAAAGAAAAAGTAGTCTTCCCTATTCTGCCCAGGAACATGAATATTCATCCCGAAAAGACTCCCCAAAATGAGGAAAGGCATAGATATAACCCCAAGAATCGCTAAATTGTTCGCTATTTTCCCTATCCGTTCGTTGGTTTTAGCCAAATCTATTGAAATTTTCCCCATATGGTTCGAGTGGGTACGTGCCAATATAAGCTCTGATTGCATGCATACGTTATACAGATAGTTGATGTGGTCTGAGACATCAGAATATGACCATATAACTTCATTCAGAGAATTGACATAGCTTTTCAAAATATCCTCCTCTAAATCCACTAAGAGTTTTTGCTTGGCTTTTTTTTCTGAAATTGTATTCTTTTCGTCTTTCCGAATATTGGCAAGTTTTTGGGAATTTATTGCCGCTGATTTAACCAATGGATTTCTAGTATTTGAATTCTTGTTAAACTTGGGGATTTCTTCAACCTCTAATCTTTCCTCAAAGTGTATCTTCTTTTTAGTTAGTTCTCTGACGATGGTTTTTACAACCCCAGGCTTGCGCTGAACTATTCTAAACAGCTTTAGGATTCTACGTCTCGCCGTACCCAGTCGTAATAACATATCGTTATGCTCCTTACTTTTCAAAAGTAATACCAGTTCATCAATTGCATTTATTTCAATTTCAATGAGTCTAGCAATCGGGTTAAGATTGTCTGTTATCAAATCAATCAATGCGTACATAATGTAATGAGTAGTTAAAAAATGTTGATTCCCTGAATTCACCAAATTGTAAATTCTTTGCATAGTTAAATCTCTAATTTCCGAACTTTCTTTAGAATGAAATGATAATACAAAAGAATCCTTCAAAAGAATAAAAAAGGGTGAGGATTGCAAATAGGTGTTATCCAAAGGGCTGTCCTCTAAAGTCATAAATGTGACAAATATATAATCATCATGTACATCGAATTTATCAAATGAAATTTCTGGTGACAGGATGTCCTCTATTGTCAAAGGATGTATATTGAATATTTTTGCCAGAGCATCCAACTCTGTTTCAGTCGGATCAGATATATCTAGCCAAAAAATGTTGTTTGCCCCTGAATTTTTATCGCCATAAAAGTTGATGGTTAAAATTTCAGTAGAGTTTTTTTTAATTTTTTTTCAATAAAAAAGATACATATTAGAATCTTAACGAGATAATGTTTAGTTTTTTTTAAAAAAAATAAAAATACCTCTAGTAGTTTGATCAGCATTAGGAACAGACGACTTTTTCGTTCTTAATATGACGTCATACAGGCTATATTCATTCGATAAATCAAATAAAGAACCTCCACTTAAAACGCCAAGATCAACAGAATAAAACATAACCCTTTCATTAGACTCTTGATTTTTTTGCATCACAGATATATTTCCGGAAGTCAAAGGATTATCAGAATTTTCACCTAAATACTCTTTTTGATAAAATTCGGCCTTTTCTAAATATTGTTTATGTTTTACAAGGTTTTCGGGATCAGTAAATATAGCCTTCATCAACTCAAAATTAATCTCTTTGTTGGGAGAACAAAGTTCCTTTTCCAAAGTGGATTCGTATTCTTTAGAGTTAGGAGGGTAACTTTTATTTCGTTAAATAAAGAAATTTTGTTAGGATTTAAAAAAAGGATTAAGATTCTCAAAAATTAAATTATTTTAGAAATGCATTAGAAAAAGCATAATACCTTGGATGATGGGAATCAGCATCGGAAGGAGAATCAAGATTCCCGTTCAAGTTTAAGCTAAATCTTTGGGAATTACTCAATAGTTGATCCTCAGAACTACGATTACTTTCCGGAAGCTGGGCATGGTTGTTGAGGGGAGCAGAAGCACCATGAGTAGATATTGAAGAGCGACCACTGGAATCCATTTGGAAATAACTAAGAATTTAACCAAGAATTTTATAAAGTACTTTTTGTAACGAGGTAG
>LSSL01004753.1:0-27517 GCA_001953115.1 Smittium mucronatum
TAATATTCGAAATACTTTTCACTACCTTGAAGATACAAAGAAATAGATAAAAGGTAATGATTATTAGAAAAATTGGATACAATTAAGCCATATAAATATTTATAACCTATGTAGAAAGAGCTTCAAAAAAGCATTGAAATCAACAGAAATTTACTATATTTTTCGTATGGTCTATAAAAATATCTAAAAACGTCTTAATTAAAACATCAAGAAGTTAATAAGTTTAAAGATATAATTTAAATGCACATACATAATAAATGTATTGAAAAGATTTAAGAAGGTTTTAATTATGAATTAGATAATAAATTATAGTAAAAAGACTGCTTTGTATAACATAATTCAAAAAAAAAACTTAATAAAAGTGAGAAAATAGAAAAAATAATATCATTTATAGGAAAAACACAAATATCTAATCTTTCTTTTGCAAAATTATACCATGAATGATATTGTGAAGTAATGTATAAATATCAGAAATTTCTATCGAAGATACTGAATCATGTTTATGAATATGAAATAGATTGGCTAAATAGGCTACTCTGAGAATTTTTCTACTCCAAGTTCAATAAATTTAATGTTTAAAAAAGCCGAGACATAATTTTCCGATATCTTGAACTAATATTATTCACAATAAAAAATTTGTCTTATTTATTGGGAAAAAATATTAAATTAAAATATTTTATATAATATCATGGGAAAAGATGATAGATGGACATCTTCTGTGTTTTCAAAAATATAAAATTCATCACTACTTTTTTTCGTATTTTGAATTTTTTGGATATAATAAATTGTTTTAATATGGATCGAAATAATATTTCCTAGAAAAAATCCAGAAAATTTTGCAAACTTTTAATAAGAATTGTCCGAATTTTTTTATCTGTAAACCACAATGACCATTTTTCAAAGAATATTCTCGATATCAGTTAGACCGAAAAAACTATCAGTTCAAAACTGTTTCCACTTATATATGATTGAGGGAGCACATAATTCATCATGGCTAAAGATCATACCCCATTAAACCATCAGAAAGCTTAGTAAAGCTATTTTTACCTGTAATTAAAACACTAAGCATTTTTACAGACCCCACTGTAGGAATAATATGAGAGAACCATACTGGGAAGTTGAGGGAAAAACTTAGCGAAAGCTACAGTATAGAAGATTGAAAATCTTCAATAAATGCCCCCCCCCCCTCCAAGTTAGCCGATCTGTCTAAGTTATCGCTTAAAGGTGTTCTTCAGTATAAACAGATACGGAAGTATCATTATAGCTATCTAACGTGGTTCTCTCTCCAAGAAAAAAATTCTGAGAAAACCAAATTAGGGTAAGAACCAGAACCGAATAACTCATGGTTGCGAATTAACATGACCTAGACAGATATGAGTAATACCAGCACTAATGAAAAATAAAAGTACATAAATTCAGTTTAACTGGTAATGATTACAACCCAAGACGAGTAATTATTGAAAACTAAAAACTAAATTAACCAGAGAATGGCAAATTAAAACCAAATTACTTAAAATTAATTTCTATTCCCAAAATAAGATACAAACTATATAGCTAAACAAAACCATATTAAAATGACTAAAAAAGTTCACATGCGTATTTAGCTTTAAGAACACAAAAAAACTTAACTTCAACTAGGACGAAAGCGAGCGTCCTAAAGGTTTAAAATAAAATAAAAGTTCGTTTATACTTTAGATACGAACAGAGAAAATGATATAAATAGATTTCGGTAAAAAAATTCAAGTCTTTTCACATATTCAGTGTTATAAAAAAATCAATCGCATCGCCGATTAACACTTTCTACAATGAAAAGTATCAAAAAATATTATTAAAATTAGAATTTAATGAAAATAGAGAGTTAAAAATATTTAGAAATCAAGCGATCGAAATCAGTTGATATATGAAGCTAATAGTAGGATAAATATTTGAAAATTTCAAAATTAGGATAATTTATCCTCTATTAGACATATTATTTTACACAAAGGAATGTGTAAATTTATTCCCATAGAAGTAAAAAATAAATTATCTCAAGATAAAGAAGTATTTAAATGCTTTAAATTTTGCTTGTGAAATATCGAGGATACTTATTTTATCTGAATTAGTTTCATCGCGCTTGAGATCGATCCAAAATCTTAATTAAGGTATTGAAACTCGCTAAAAATTTGGGATTACAAGAGCGCATATATTTTACATATTTTAAAATATTTTAATTTTTCACTTTAAAAAACAGGAAGGCGTGGCAAGTTTATAATATATATTTACAAATTAATTTTATTTATCATATTTACTTTGAAAAAAAAATCTAGTTTTGGTAGATCTGAGGGATATAAATAGATAAATAATGGTTTTATGGTCGTACAACTCCTACCACATAAAATCTCTCTAATATTTTCCTTAATTTAAAATTGAGAATATCGAATACTTTTTTTCATGATTTTAATTAAAGAATATTAATGAAGATGCAAAAAAGAGAAAATTTTAGCGAATATAATTTAAAATATAATTTTGATTTAGAATTTATCCACATATTCCTATCTATGGTAAAATTATTAATGTTTTTAGTGGAATAACCTAAGTTCGAGATAAACATCGATACGAAGATTTATGTACAATTATGGAAATAAATTGGGTTTTAAATTATAAAATATTTATAAAGTTAGGATAAATATGTACAAATAATAAAATATCCTGAAAAAAAAATTAAATAAAAATAGCAAATAAAAGACATATTTTTTTATATATTTAAGCTAATTAATTTAAATAATATTTCCAATTAAAATTAAAATAATGTAAAAATGAGAAAAATAATAATATTTAAAAAAAATGAAAAGGTGTTATAAAATTTATCTCAAGTCAAAAGATAAAAGATAAATAATCTAGAATATTCTATTGAATATTGAGTATAGTCTAGTTCAAAAGAAATTTAAATATTTTTGATTTAGTATCAACTTCTATTACGCAATATCAGCAATATTGGGATAAAAATCAGTGTAAAATAAATTAATGCGTCAAAGTATCGATTTATATTGGATAATACGGATTTTTATTACAAACTTTTAAATGGAGTTTTTTATATTGAATTCTAGTGTTTTAATCATTATTCGCTGCTTATTTTTTTTATTTATAAAACTTGCTTGCCATAAACAATAATATATCTTTATTGATCGTTTCAAAATTTGATAATTTATTAATAAAATAGTGATAAAATTTCAAAAAGCAGATACTAACCATTACTAAAGCACTTTTTTATTCAATAAATCAAATTATTTTATCAAAAAAAATATTTTTGCAAGAATATATTAATAAAATTTTTAATAATTATAATTTTTAAATTAAATTAATCTTTTAATTTAGTATTGAAAACGATTTTAGATTTTTTTACTACTATATTTATTGTTTCTTAACCGAGTGTCTTATGATATTCATTTTCGAAAAGACGTACTATTTTTCAAAGGGAGAGCTCTTTTTTTTTTTTTTTAGATTCCTTATTTTTTTTTTTAGCATACCGTCACCAAAATCTACACACGTAAAGAATTTTAATATTTCTTTCTACAATATTTTTCTAGTTATTTGGACTCAAAGAAATAACTTTTTTTTTATTTTTTACTACACATTTTAAGCTTTAAAGACCGGTTTTTTAGTTAAAAGATAAAATTGCAAAGAAAGTTCCCACTTTGGAAACATTATTAAAAATGTTTAATTTTTAACTCTTTGTAACCATTAAAATGAATTATAAAATTAAAATATTAATATTGCACAGGAAAATGCTTCTGGCGTGCAAAAAAATCGCAATATGAATACATAAGTTGTGAGAAGTTAAAAAATGATATACGATTATGGGATAAAAATCATAAAAACTCATCATTTTCTTCCTAAAATTTTATATCGTTATTCGGGATCTAAGGTCCTTTAAATGGTTTATTTTAGAATTTTATCTTTATCTTTAGATATAACTCGACTTTAAATGAATAGAAAAAGGAAATAATATGGAATAAAGTGTAAATTAAATTTTATAGAAATCAATAAAAAAGATCCTTACCATTCTCTGTTTCACAAAAAGTAATTTTAAATTTTTTATTCTCTATTAAAAAATACCTCTTTTCTAAAAACTAAATTAAGTATAAATAAAAATAAACATAAACATTTATCTAATCTACTTAAAAAACCAGCATTTATACCAATAAAGATAAAATATTCATAGAACTCTATATCAACATGTTCAAATGCTACCACAGCACTTGAAAACATACAGGAAAACTTCGAGCGAAAATTCAGATAATGGAACACCAAATGAAAGGATTGACGCCTCGTACAACAAGTAATATAAGTAAGTCACTTATGACTTCAACAATATAGCTCATTTATAGTTCAAAAAATGTGACAATGAGCATAAAACTACATTAAAATCGATCGCCTTTATCAGGTATAGGTACCTAGCCTCAAGTGGTGGCTAGTTTAAGTCAAAATCTCTCAATAAAATAAATTAAGAGGATTCAAAAAAAGATGAAAACATTTCAAAATTAGAGAAACGGATTTTGAACCTAGATATAATTGTCTAGTTATTAGATAAATTTTCAAAAATATATAAAGGTGTGGGGAAACCGAATGAATACGATATTATAATATTTTCTTAAGGGATCGATAAAGATGCACAATAAATGCACAGCTTGAACTCAATTTTTTTTTAAAAAAGGATGATTTTCGGAAGAACAAGAATTTCTCAGTCTAAAGGATATGAGAAAGGCATTTAAACCTCCATTATAGATAATTAAAATACAGAATTGAAATACATGATACACACTAGAGTCTTGAAAACTCAGAAATAAAATAAAAAAGAAAAAATTCTCAGATAATAAGTCTCAAATAAACAAAAATAAGCACAATATAGAACTAACACAGCAATATATAATAAGATCAGGCGATGGTATTGAAATAGAAAATACACGCGTAATAGCCTGTTGGGGACTTTAAAAAAGCACCAGATCCAGATTACAACCTCGAAACAATGTCCACAAGGTATTTAACTGTTAGAAAGGGTGGGAAGAGTTATGAAATTTTTTTGAATTTGTTTTTTGAAATGTTTTGAAATGTTTTGGAATATTTTTAAATTTAAAATAAATTTACCGTAAAAAAAAGTGATAATTACAAAGATTAAAAAAAAATGATCGGGGGGTAATTAAAAAGAAACTCCCTATAGACAGCCCAAAATAGCAAGACTATCTAAAAAAACCGTGTGGATTTTTGCAGTGATGGAGAAATAGAATTCAATAAAAATTACCTATGTCATATCTTCGAAAAATATTTCCCTCTCAAAGAATCATATTTAGGCTAAAGTTAGTCAAATTTTTTAAAAAAGCTACATAACTAAAAGAAAATACCTCAACAAAATTATAAAACTGATAAATAAATAAATGGTTTTTGAGTGGCAATCAAGTATTCTAACCGAGTTGGGAAACG
Organism: Smittium mucronatum; assembly: GCA_001953115.1. Taxonomy (NCBI): domain Eukaryota; kingdom Fungi; phylum Kickxellomycota; class Harpellomycetes; order Harpellales; family Legeriomycetaceae; genus Smittium; species Smittium mucronatum. The sequence goes on from LSSL01004753.1 coordinate 5,458, forward strand.
AATGAATTATGTGAATAGTTACACCTTAGAAATAATAAAGGGGGCTCAATAATCATCTTTTTAAAAAATATATTTCAAACCAAAAGAAATGTTAATCATTAAATAATCCCAAAAAATCGCAATTATTTCGGCAATAAAAAACTACTTAGAGCCGGGTTCAATAAAAATAGCCCCAGATTCATAAAAGAATTTTTACTCGATGATATTTTTGAATTAGGAACTAAAAGTTTTACCTCTTATTGGCCACGACTCACATAGAAAATTTATCAAAAAAGAAAGAAATTAATAAAATATTTAAAGTCTTTAAAGATTTAATTATTTATATTTATATTTATAAAGATGGGGTATAAAATCGGATCACTATCATGTAAATCTCTACTCGGAGTCATAGAAGATTTACAGTTTGGTATTTATGCACAAAATATATGATAAATTTATCTTAATTTTGGATTAAAAACTGTAAATAGAATATCAAAAAGGCCAATAAAAGCAGATATAGAGTCTCTAAGAGAAATTGGAATTTTTCTAGTTATTTACATGGATGACATAAAAAAAGTGAATGATGGATATATTAATAAAGGAGACATAAACTTCTACTCAAAATTACGTATGTACTCTGGCTATCACAATAAACCAGTACATTTAATTAATTTACGCAAAAGTCAAACCAATTTTTCTAATTTTAATATTGGATAAATAAAGATGACAAAGCACCTTACCAAAAACCGAAAAATAAAAATAAAAAGAGAAGTAATACAATTATTATTATTATTTTACGCAGGGAGAGGCAATACAAAGAATAAATATTAAATTAATAAAAATAAACTCCAATGACATGAAAGAAATATTTTATGCAGGGTAATAGTAATGGGATAATCAGAAATCAAGAACAGATGATATGAATAGATATTTCCAAGAAAGTAATAACCCAAATTTCAACTAATATCCATCTTATGCAATTATTTCAGACCACCCTGAAATATCTCCAGCAGTGGAACGAAGGGCTTTAAAAACTCAAAGAATTACTGATATTACTGAAAAAAGCATGAAAAAATGCTCAAAATCCATATGAAGGCTGATTCTGGAACCGCTTAGGGTAGGCAGGTGTCTTAATTACAATCCGAGGTACTTATTATCAAAAAATCATACAATATCCGTAAAATCTTAGAAACAGAAAAAATCCAACATATTTGAAAATAAATGCTTCAGATTGAAATGGGAAGTAAGTTCACATACCAACAGCAAATTTTAATGAAAAATGAATATCCATTAACAGGGTTACAATATTTATAATTTTTTTTTTAGATTAGATAATACATTAGAGTAAATAATTGTGAATCGCCTAAAAAAAGTGAAAATAGCTCAATTAACCAGAGTAGAAATTTTACTGATGGTTTTATTCCAAGAAACGCCTAAATAATAGGAATAGTAACTTTGAAAGACCTTATTCAATTTACTAGATTGTGAATGGCCGCTGATAAGATGTAATTTTATAAATCATAAATGAAGATTAACATAAAAATTGTTTTTCCATAGCGCAAAATCATAGTTATATTGAAAATACTATTCAATTTACCCTTTTTCAAAAAATAATGCTTAACCAAATCTATATATTTATTAAACTATCCATTTTAAGCAGAATACCTATGAAAATCTTAGGAATGATTCCAGTAGCTTCAAAATAGGTAGCCAAACCATTGTATTCACTATTATTAATAATATCAAAAATCATTCCAATAGATTTTCAATTTTGCACAAATAGTGAGAAATTTACTACTTGAAAACAACAGGAAAGTTAATCAACGACTATAATAATCAGGAAGAACTTTAATTTATGGGACTTCGAGACAAAATACTAGAAGAAATAAATAACATTATTTTAAAAAATTAAGTTATTGGAATTAAATAATATATATCAAACCTCTATTAATATTTCAAAAATAATTTGGAAAAATTACCCTACGCACTTAAATTAATTAAATGATGCATGAATAAAAAATTTACTTGAAATTTTTTGTTAAATTTATACTCAATTAAAAAAATACCTAATTTAGAAAGTATAATAATCGGATTATATATGGGCTAAAAATTATACTGGAGAACACTCCTCCCCAATAGTTCCCCATGATGTATTTTAAAAAATTAATAGATAGTTTGTAGAAAAGATTATAATAAAAGATTATATAACAGTTTAGTGGAAAAGAATGATTAAATTTTTTAGATTTTATAATTTATTGGGAAAAGAAAGGATGTTAAAAAGATCAATGTAGAAAAATGCTAAAATTTTCAAGATAACTCGATCTAATTGCAGTTTTGAAATCACAAAGCGCCGTGACCAAAATATATCATCCAAACAACCAGAAATAAAATTAAAAAATTAATTTTAAAAAAAGAAATATATCTAAATAAAAAAATTAATATGCAATAATAGAGTTTATTGACATAATTTTTTAAATTATTGACCCAAAAATTAAATGATTTTCAGATAGCAAAATAGCGAGATGTATTAAACCTGAGATTTTTAATTTAGGCCCAGATTCAAATAAACACAGTACAAGAGGTGAATCAGCAAAAATCTATTATATGACCGGAATAAAATAGAGAAATTATAAAAAATTCCGTTTGGGGCTAAGAAAAAACCACCTAAAATCATCACTTTAAGCCAAACAGTGGTTTGTACAACAATTATGCTTCAGAATTTTCATTTACCGTAGAAAATGAAATTTTAAGAGAATCTTCGTTTCCTAAAAATAATCAACACTGTTCTAATGAGCGTGATTGGTAGTTGATGAATTTTTAAGGAATAATAGGTCAATAAAAATAGTTACATCACCATATTATCTACAAAAAACGTTTATATAGCTTTAAAAGTGACTGATATAAAATAGATGACATCTGGGATAATTTTATTTAGTATTATAAAATTTATTCCAATTTTTATTCAATATATTGCTGTTCATATAATCATTTAAATTTTAATTATACTCAATATTACACATAAATAATGTCTGAAAAGCCTAAAAATTGAGTTTTTCGGGGTCTTAAATAGTTTAAAATAATAGTAGGTCATAATGAATTTGTGTGGAATATAATTATTCTGTGCCATTTTTTATTATCACTCGAATATTTGGAGATTAAATTATACAAATAAATGAATATTTAGCAAAATTAAATTGATAGTAAATTTTGATCAGAAAATTTCAAACAGTTAAAAAAAAATTATAGACAGATAGTCAGTGTAATTTCTGCTCTAAATTTATAAATTTTTTTGTTACAAAGGCATTCTATTCATCTATTTTTATTCAAAAAAAATAAATAGATAATATTATTATCCAAACAGAAAATGCGGGGGAAAAGAATCAAATTTATTATAAAATGGGTCCATAAAATCTCTTATAACTTTGCTCATATGGTCTCACTTGGGTAAAAGATGAATGGATATACAGATTTCTAGATGGCTATTGAAAATAAAAATATATAAAACAATGTTTTGTAATAAACTATGAAAAATAGACCCATACTATACGCAGTGTATCCCAGCTCCATACTTGTAAGAAATAATTCTTACACTTACATAGCTAACCAAATTCATAAATTTAATTCATAAAATCATAAGAAAATCCCTGTTCTACTGTGATTGTTCCCAATTTATGATCCACATACTTCTATGGCTATTTTTAAAAAGTTTGATTACATCAACACTGTTTCTCCCTTTATGGAAAAAGCGATTGTATTTATCTTTCCTTACTCTCCTGAACATTAATCTTTAGTTTTTATTATCTTAGTTTTATTAGTTACAATAAATCTTCATAACAAACTTAACTTTTATATACTTATAGCCTGCCCTTACACTACTACGAGTCTCGAAATTTCTTACAATTTTAAGATTAGAGAAATCAATCTCTAATTTTTTTTTGTCCATTAACAAGAAACTGAGGAATTTTTTATGATCCCATCGCAATAAATAAAACCAATATTTTTTCAGGGAGCTGGAAAATATGGCGCTAGACTCATTGGACTTGATATAGCTTAAATTCAATTACGAATCCTATTGATATCTTTTTCATATCAATTTGAAACCCCCAATATAGCCTACTAGAGACACAGAGATAGAATTTTGAAACACAATTTGAGCTATATTAGCCGATTAAGATGTAGATTTAGCCAAATTTAGCATATTTAATACTTGCAAGATAACGAATAATCCTGAAAACCCCCCAAAATTCCAAAAAAAAAAATTCGGCACAATTTATCTTGACAAAAAATTTTCGAGGAAATTATCAGATGCAAAATTTAAAAAAATAATTTCTACTCATATCAAGCTTCCTTCAAATCTGGTTACTAATAAAATCAAGATATATTGTACTTAAAAGGATATATAAAGCATTCGAATTCAAAAAGCACCTCAAATTATCAAAAAATACATGAAAAAAATAAGCCTAAAATAGCAAAAAAAATACAGGAAGTTCACTTAATCATCATTTTTGATTATTTAATTTCAAAAGAAAACCCAGTAATAGAAAGTTTTGTTAATATGCAGACTCTAAAAGAAAATTTAAGAAGGCAGAAAGATAAGACAGATTTCAAGAAAGAGTTTAAAAATATTCTGTATAATAAGAACCCAGAAATAAAATTAAAAATATATATATAATTAGAGAGTCAAATGGATTATAAAATCAGAAATAATCTATAAAGAGATAGCTATTATATTAAAAAAACAAGCAATAAATGGATTTTCTCCAAGCTCAAACAAATTTAATATCAAAAAAATTTCAAATCAAAATAATTCAGGGAGTTTGGACTGTTACTGGAACTGAGGACCTATAATTTTCACCTACTTCAGATCTAGTTCCAAAAGAAGATCTTGTGCGCTTTCTGAAAAATCATAAGCATGAAGAATTGGGTCAAGATTAGAAATTTTTCTGATGAAATTATCCATATGTTTATTTTAAAAAAGTATCAAAGGGTGTTAAATTTAAATCTGTGAATCGTAATTATCAGTGTAAGATGGAACTCTGTAAATTTTAACTATTTTTTTTAAATAAAAAATCAGTGCTTCCAGTTTTATGATGATTAAGATGAAAAGGATCCCTGTATTATTTTAATTATAGGCTTTTTAATCTTGTGGTCCATGAAGCAGAAATAAGAGAGTATCATCTGGTTGTTTCTGATGCAAAAAAAGGAAACTAGAAAGTTTTAATAGGCCCAGAAAATCTTTATCAAAACCAAACCAAAAACCATCTATATGAAACTGAGATTAAAATAAATTTTAGTGATTTATAAAAACTAAAAAAAGAAATTTCATAGATATCTGCAGTGAATAAATCTTCTTATAAATAAATCCGAACATTAATAAAGATCCTTTAATCTTTTATTTGGGATGTGAAAACGATAAAAGACGAAAAATTCCACTGAAGGTTACTGGGAAAAGTTATTTTTAGAATTAAAGGATTCTTTTTTAGTAACCAAGAAAAGCTTGTCTGAAGCGTTAAAAAATAAAAAGACTTCCAAAAAGAATCTAGATTTTAGAAGATTAAATATCTTAAACTGAACTTTTCACTTTTTTCTTCAAATAATCCGGGATATATATATTATCAGAGTAATTTATAGCCATATTAGGAATATTTAATGAGGCTATTAATAATTATAAAGATTTTTTCTATTCAAAATTAAACTAGTGGTATGTATAAATTAATTGAATATAAAATTTATGCTTTAAATACCACAAATCCATGAGAGAAGTGCTATAATGTATGAGATAAAAATCAAGTCTATGGATAAGTAGGTATGGGAGCGGAGGTTAATATCAAAACTTATTTAAAAAATCTTAAGAGTTTTGCTAAGATTTTATCCAAAAATAAACCAGACCTTATCTAATTAAACAAATTAAATTAAAATCATAATTATTCTCTTTAAGGCTGACTGAAAAGAAAATATGTCTAAAAAGGTCGTTATCATGTTTTTTTCTGGAGATTTTGGCAGTACGGTAGCAAATAAAAAAAGGAAAAAATAAAAAATTCGCTATGCGAGCTGGAAATCATCTGTGGCAATACCAGTCAAAAGTTACATCAATTATAACATAAAACAATGAAAAAAAACGTAATACTTCTCCATATAAATTTTTTAAACAAAAGGTGCATAAATCTACATTTAGAAGTCAGATTTCACATTATTAGAACTTAGAGGAGGTTTTAAATTTGATATGTAGATGTAATTCAAAAATTATTAGCGTACAAAATACCAATATCAGAATCAATTGTTGTTTTGGGCTAACATAACAGTAAACGAATGATATAAAAGAAATATGATTGATCATTAGAAGTATTATTGATATTTTTTAAGGCAGCAAAAACCTACAATGAGTGATTAAGTTGTAAAAAAAATGACATAAAACCAATGTATAAATAATATATAAAAGGTTTCTGCTACGAATAACATAAATTTTCAATCTATGCAGCCAGATGCTAATAAGATAAAGCACAGCCCCAAAAGTTGTTATTTTTTTAGAAAACAAACATTTTGACTTGATTTCGTAAATGTGGTTTTTTTTAAAGCATAATAGTTATAATATATTAAATTGATAATGAATTTTACAAAAATAATGGATATTTTTAAAATTTATTTCTATCAATCTAAAATAAATGATATATTATACTTTTAGTTATCTGATATGGCAACAGCATACTTTAAAAACTAAAAAAAACTTGGAAAAAGCGAAAATTAGAGATCTAAAAATCACACTGATTTCTTTTATTTATGGCAGACATGTATTCATATTAACTAGAAAAAACGATAAAATTATTACTGAAAAATAGTATTAAATTAAAATTCCATATATATAGTATAAAAAGTTCACAATATATATACCATCGTGACCGGTGATAATATGGTTTGCTATATGCAAAAGTTATTGTTAAGCTTCTTTTTGTTAAAATTAAATAAAATATAAAAGACGGATATTAAAATGTTTTTACAAACCTGATAATCAAATAAATGTTAGATTAGCGAATTTATAAACTATTTTATAGAAAAAATACAACTCAATGAATAAATTTTCCAATAAATAAGTGAAAATATTGTTATTTTGATAAGTCTAATTTAAATATAAAATTAAACTTAAATAGATTAAATGGATATTATTATGATCGGAAATTGAGAATACAGAAGTTTCACATATTATGGCATAAATTCTCAAGTTTTATGGTCAAATAGATGTATATTTGATACCTTATACCCAATTTACCAAATTTATGTAGTTATATAAAAAAATTAATACGGGGATATGAGAGTGACTGAATATAAGTAATTTTATTTTACATAAATAAAATTTATTAAAATCTTTTAGTTCAATTAACAGAGATACAAAATATTTTTAAATTTTTAAAATAAAATTATGAGCAAATCATTTTTTTCCAGAATAAAAAATAATGTTTACTGGTTTGGTATTTATAATTTCTTTTTGTGGAATTATGTTTTTTCTTCCTATTAAAAATTAATAATTAAGTAATTTTATTTGTGATGTTTAAATTTTTGATATATGTGTTATTAAAAAAATGGAAAAACTTAATTTTATTCTAAATTCCAATGCTTCATAACTTAGACTGGAATTATTAGAATTATTTTAATAGTGTGTAAATTAAAGAATTCTTATATTAACACCAAAATTATCTAGAAATAAAACATTACTAGAATTTTAGCGGTGAAAATCTATTTTTTATTTATTTTGAAAACGCAAAAAAGTCGAAAATTTTAACATGGAGGTTAAAAAGTTAAAAAAAGAATTTTTTTTATAAAGCAATTTTTATTTTTTGTGCTCCTATATTCGGAAAAAATATTTTTTTATTAATTTCAAGTATCTAGTATAAAAAATCTACTTAAAAATTTTGATTGAGAATATTTATCTCAAAAAACTAAATGAAAATCTTTTTGATGTTAATTGTTACAGTTTATCCTGTTAAATATTTTAAAATCATTGCATTGATAAATAGTTGACTCAAAAAATATATTGATAAAAAAGAATTAAAGATATTTTAATTCATATTGGTATTTTTGTATTATTGAATTTTTTTTGAAAAGATGGTATCCTTAAAATAACTAAAAAAGACTATATAATAAATCTTAAAAATAGTATTCCAAATAATTCTAAAATTTGATAAATTGTAATGCAAGAAAAGCAGAACATGAGAATCTTCTTAAATCGATTATTTTCTACTAAAAATAAAAAATAAAATAGAAATAATCTAGAAAATTAAGAGACGATAAATTGAATATTCCTTAGATTTAAAAGCTATATAATTATGGAACAGATTCTATATGAAATAAAACGGAAATTGATTGATATATGATTTAAAATTTAAATGAAGATAGTAATTTTTTGTAAAAAATCACTTAAAATAAAACAAGAGCTCATATGAAATCATTTCTTTCAATTTATAATCTTCTTAAAAAAGAGTTGAGAGAACCAAAAAACCAATTTTCACATGTCTAGATATTTAATCTCCTGTTAATTTATTTTAGACATGAAAAAAAGATTATTTTATTATTATTACAAAATTAATAATCGAATTATGAGTTTTTTAAATCCAAAAAATATTAAAAATTAGATCAAACCAAACAAGATATACACAGAAGAACTGATATTTTAATAAAATTGGATTTTCAGTGCGTAGAAATATTTAATTTTTATTAGCTCGTATTTTAAAACTTATCTGGAATCGATATCGTATCGCATGAGTCATAAAATTTTTTCTTGTAATAAAAAAAAGTCAAATAGCAGAGCTAGCAATTTTTTTTGAAATTCTAAACCAATAAATTCCACAGCTGATCCTTTTGTTTCAATAAAAATGGCTGTATCCTAATTTGATCTATTATATAAAAAATTTGCAAAAAATTCTCAAATTTTTACATGATCCATACAATTTAAGCAAAATACGTTTAAAAACTATTTTAAAGAAATCTCTAAAATAATTTAAAAATTTTTATAAATTTGGATTTTTTTTAAAATTTTTTTTAATAAAATACATACATGGTTTCTTCTTTATACGACCGGAAAAAATTATAGAGATTTATTACCGATAATATCTTATAAAAATCAAGTTTAAATTTAAAAAAGAATGAATTAATTAGTAGGAATCAAAAATAGAAAAATTATTATGTATAATAAATTATTAATATTTGATATTTCTCACAGAAAAAATAGAAATTTAAATTTTTTATTTATATTGAAAGAAAATAGACTTGTCATAAATTTGAAGTTTTAATCTACAATAATAAATAAATGTAATGCTTGAAGATCTTCAGTTAAATTACTATATTTCTTATTCGAAAATAAACAATGAAGATTTAAAAAGTGTAAAAAAGCAAAAATATTAGTTTATATAATAAACAGCTTTAAATTTTGATTATATTGGCGATTATTATAATATTATCACTATGGATATATATAAACACAAAAATTAAACTATTTATTTTATTACATGAAAACTAAAAAAATTTGATACTTTACTAGGAAAGAATGAATAGCATCAAAGCGAATTAATGGGCTTATATTATATTTTAGAAAAAAAAATATCTGAATTCTTTAAAATATCTTTATACTTTTGAAAAGTCATTATTTTAAAGGTATTAAATAAGATAACAAACTTTTCTAAGACGTCGTTTTTTAAAAAAATTCTTTATTTCTTTATTAATTATACGATTGTTATAAAGAATATTTAGCATTTTTTATGAAATCTACTCTTGATATCTTTGTATTTAAAAAATTTATTAAAAATAATATTTGAAAAAATAATTTATAAAACTATATTAATAAAACTAATAATTGTATATTTAAATTAAAATTTTTCCCCAAATATTGATGCTTGATTTTTAGGCACATTTAGATTATTTTGAGAATATCAGAGCTATTTATGACTATAAATTTTTTGAACAAAAATATTCATGCTATAGTTCATTAAAATATCCATAACCCGATATATATAAAAATTAAGTTTAATTATTTAAATATTATGTATATATTAAATAATTTTATTTAGAAAAAGTTAATATGAAAATAAAGGATATCTCAAATAATAAAAACTGTTAAGATTTATCACAGAGTATAAGTATAAAGTATATAGATAAAAAATACTTTTAAAAAATTTTCTCGCTTCTTTAGATTTATTTTAAAGTAAAAGAATGGGTTTAAAATTTAAATCATATCAATTTAATTTTTTTCGAATCAATCTGAAAATTCTAAAAAAAAAAAATTAACAGCTATTTTTAATTAAATTTTTATGCGCAGATTCCATATAAAAATATGGAATCGAAATTTTTAAATTGATTGAAAAATGTCTCATTCTTTAGATTTTTATAAAAACATTTCAGTAAAACTTGAACGAGTAGAGTTTAATATGTATGCTCAGAAATCATATAGGAAAATCTCTGGAATATCGCTTCCATTTAAACCTATATTATTCCCTCATTTTTTTGTAAATATCAAATAAAAAAATCCAAAAATGCTTGTAACTATTATTTTATCAGAAGTTAATGTTTCCCCTATGAATTAAATACCTAACTGTGGTTTAGGGGCTTAATAGTGTACTTTTCGAAGTGCACTAAACTAAAATTTCAAACAGTGTTGTACTATTCTTGGTTAGGAGTAGTGGAGCCAGAACACAGCGATTCAAAGGACAGTTATTCCAGAGGAGGACCATCTCGAAACAGGAGAAACCGATTGTATAGCGCAGCTGAGACATAATCTAGTCCAAATGTCCAGAGTTCGACAGTTAGACGGATCTCAGCGACTAAAAGCTATTCGTAGGAAAGCTATGCCGATCAAACCCACTTTTGGGTAGGAGCCTAATTTTATTGATCCTGTTAGAATAGGCTCTGAATAGGACTTCAGTAGCTTCAGTGAACTATTTTTCATTGACAAAGAGCTTAATTCTTGACCTCGTGTAACCTCAGTCATCCAGCCTATTTGAAACAATACCAGGGGAGGGGTCTTTCGGGAGATATATTTCACCCTTTTCTCATAGGTACGCAGCCGGTAGTCCGACAGAAGAGCTTATTATAGTTAGGATAATAGTCCTTTCTATACTTTTTTTTCTTTTTTTTTCTTTTTTTAGTATAGTTTTTAATGAAGTTATTTTTCAATAAAATTCCGTGATACAAAAAATAAATAAATAAATGTTTAAAAATATATTTTCAACATAATATTACTTTATATTTATCAAATAGATAGTTTAGATCCATAATGCAAACATAAAATTAATTCTCTGTTCTATTACACCAAATTATATTAAATATTTTATGTTTTATATCTCGTTCTTATATAAAGTATCAAATTTACTGATAATTTATTGTTCATTTTTCTGATTAGAAAATTAGAAAAATGATCTATTCAATAAATCTGGTAGAAGATTTTTGCATTATTTAATAAATATATCTTTAAGTAAAGATATCAACATGCAAATTTTTATTTTATACATATATATATTAATACCTTTTAATCACTGAGCATGATTATTAGCCTACCTTAAAAACAAATTCTAAAGATATTCTAGTCAAAATAAATACTCATAAAGCTTAGTAATAATTTAAAAAAATGACATCAGTCCGTTAAATATTCTATCTTCCTAAAAAAAATGGACGCAGGGGATAAAAATACAAGTAAAATATAAGGGATTGAATATTAACTATTGAGTATATATATATAACAAATTTTATAATCAGAGACTTTCTAAAAATAAGAATATATAACAGAATAAATATAAACATTTTATGCTTTTAAATCTAATAAAAGCCAAGTAGCTTGTAGCTGTTTTTAATCTTGTACCAATTTAATAATTTTCTATTAGATCTCTTAATTTTATTTAAAATAATGTATATTTTATGATATAGATAAAATTATCATCTTAAAGCCATATTTCAAAATAATATATTATTAAGAAACTAATATAAAAAATTTCCGTTAAAAGAATTTCTTCAATTAGTCTTTTAATATCTGAAATCAGATTATTTATTATTTTATCCAATATATAAACTTTTAATTTCACTAAACACATACAGGCAATTTTTTTTATAGAACAAATTAGTAAATACATTTAATGATATTTATATAAATAAAATATACGGTCATTCTATAAATTTTTACATATAATCATGCTTGTAACGAAAATAAATAACAAAATTTAATATAATATCACCAAAAAAAACAGAATGAGACACAAATTATAAATCATTTAAATATTTTTATTGAGTATTTTGAAAAATCTTGTGCTAAAAAATATCGATTAATTTTATATATTCAATTGATTCATTTAGGTTATTTTTTTTCAAAGCCAGATTTTTTTATATCTATAAAATTTGCATAATAAAAATATGTTATCGCCAAGTAAAAAAAAATCCCCCAAAAATAAGATCTTTGTCAACTTTTTTGATATATATTTTTTTTTTAAATGATAAATGATTTCTAGATGGTTTTATATTTAATATTAGTTAAATATTACCAAATTACAAATATGATAAATAATTATTAAATAAGTTTCCTTTCTCAAGGGAGTCTATCACCAGTATTATTCAAGAACTTATTTGGCACTTAATAAAAAATATTATTAGTAATCACTAATATTTAATTTAGTCGACTAAAACTGAAAGCAGAGATTTAATATTTTGGATAATTTTATTATTTTGAATTTTTTTCTTGCTATATATTAAAAATAATAAAAAATTATGTGCTATAACATTGAATAAAAAAAAATGAGAATAAAAAATAATATATAAAAATTGATTATTATAAAATATATTGTGAGTTATACGTTGGAAACGCCCATATAATCCTTCCCTTAGAAAATCTAATATGCCTGTATAAACTTTTTCAAAACAATAATAAACTCTTGTTTATTTAGAATTAAATACTTCAAAAAAATGATCAAATTAAAATCAATAAAAAAAATAATAATGGGTTGATTGATAAAGTAGGCTAGACTTCATAGGGAAAACCTTGCGAGTTGAGATTTTTTGATAATTGGTTTCTAAATATATATCGGTTGCTCAATTATATGTTTATTTTAGATTTATGGGGCCTCTTCCAATCGATAAAATTCTTTTCTAAATTTTGCCACTAAATGCTAAGAGGCTAAAAGTAGCTAAATAGTTTCCATAAGACCAATTTTTTGCAATATAGTTCATTTTCATGGAAAGGCTAAGCAAAAATTGTCACAAAAAAATCAAGAAGCTGTATGATTGAGATACAGCTATTTTGTATCCAGGAAAAGCATCTGATAACGCTCTTTTTCAATTTTATAATTAAGGTAATGCTGGGGACCTCTATCCATGATAACATTAAAGCGTTTTCTGCTGTACATAAGAGATAATTAATCTTAGTAATCACTAAAAATATCTCCAGAGATATTTACTAACATGAAAATTGGAATGAAGCTTCAAAGAAAACATAAAAATCCCCTTCGTTCTAATCAATCCAACAAATGAGCTTAGAGGAATTTGGGACTATGTAAATAAGAGGTTCTAGGTAAAAAAGCAAATTGATTAGCCCTTAGGAAAAAGATAACGCGATAAACCCAGAAAATGATATTAAAGTAACAATTTTATGGTGCCGAGAAAAAATATTTATAAAAAATACGTTCGCACTTCCTATTGAAAAGAAAACGGAATATATAAAATTTTCTAGAAAAGTATTGAAAATATGATAGTGTGCCATAGTAGATGCTTTGAACCGTCCAAAATCCAATGGAATAGATGCGGGGGTCTCCTATCTATATAAAAAATAGTCATTTTTAGAAATTGAGGAATAATATATAAATATCCCAAACATAGTGAGGAGTGGGTTATGATTTTTTTACGAGATCAGAGTCTCAGAAATTAAACCTCAAAATCGGTATAAGAGCATTTTGAGTCTAAATTTTAGTAAAGATATTACAGAAAGAATAAAATATATCTCTTCGAGCCGGGAGATAAAGGAGGCAACTTTTCATAAAAATTATTCTACAATTGATTTTCACGATAAGTAATAGGACTGGAAACCAACGAACTTCCTTTAATCCCAAGAATATCAACCCAAAAGTTGAGAAGAAGGGTTTGAATACAAAAATCCTGGCCCCGCTTCCCGGTTAATACGCCTAAAGGCTGTCTTAAGTTTCATGACGCTTAGGAGGCATTCATTCACATGATGATCATCAACAATTAGAGGAATTTTTTTAATTTTTAATTTTTTTTTTCAGATCTTCTGATTAATAGTATTTGAATTCAGGATCACGCTAAAATAATTATGTTTTTTTAAAAAACTTCAGAGAATTATGGAATGATCCAAGTAAAAAAGAACCCCAATTAGCTCCAACTTAAAGTACAGTTAATCGTATGAGATAAAAAACAATATTAGAAGAGTCAGCTTGTACTTATTCTATCAAAAAATCTTTGCTCTTGGTTTTGAATTCGGCTCCAAAAATTTATCAAACATATCATGAAAGTATAACACTTGTTTATGAATTGAATTAAACATGATATATATATTTATTATAATGCAAGTCAAACTGACATAAGATCCCAAAGAGATATCATTAAATTTCTTGATTCTGAATAAAAAAAAAATTAGATGAATTAAAGCTTATTATGGAAAGATTGATGGATTTTTGCCATATTAATTTGAGGAATACTGATGCTAAGGCTTCTTTTAAATTTCAAAAAGCGGTTCATATATAAATGAGGCTTATAGGAATCGAAAATGAAACAAAAAATGAAGACATACGGGTTATATCTTTCTATAAGGATTAGTTAAGGATAAGAAGAAACCATCCAATTTTTTCGAGAGGCTAGGTTTGGAGTTATTTTCGGGCTTAAGAGACTAGAACTGAGTATTTTTATGACAAATTTATTGTAATCAGGCTCTCCAAATCCACAGTATATCATAATCATAACCAAATAAAAAAAATTTTGAAGGCTCTGTACACACTCATGTTAAAGAAAATTGCAGATAAATCATATTTATCCCATTTGAACAAAAAAAACATCCCATACTGTTTCAGGAAATTCTAAATCACGAGCTCCCAAGAAATTTTGGAATTACAAGAAATAATATAGAGAAACTTTCTTATAAAAAAAAAACTTACCTAATTTAACTTATTTTAAAGCAATATTGAAATTTTCAGATAATTAGAATTTAGTTCACAATTTTGGAATACAGTATTATAAGTAATGGTAACACAACAAGAAAATTCACGCCTCAAATCAAAGAAAAACTGGAAATTAACTTTGACCGGTTCTCAGACGGCTGCGAGATGGATTTTAATAAATCATCCTTTAACTGGTCACGCTTTTACAACCCTTACTGATACCTAATTTAGAAATTTATACTTTCAAAAGCACATTTTATCCACAGATAGTTGGTAAGATAGTATCAGAAAAACTTATGTGGGGTTTGGAGATATGTATTTATGATATAATTTCTCTTTATGTGGCGTAAGGACTTATTTAACATAAAGCTAAGGTGATTTTTGAACCAAAAAGTGAAAACAATATCCTTTCTGTAAAAAAGCAAAGATATATGATCATCTGCAAGGTCAAGTAGATTTTCTCTAAAGCTCGAGATTTCGAATTTTATTCCTTTGATTTTTTCAAATTTCAATTAATGATTTTTAGTTAGTCAAGCCAATTGAATCTACATACTGAAGTGCACTCTAAATTAAATAATATAAAAATATTCAAATAAATTTTTCGTTAATAAAAAATTAATAAAGCCTTCTATTTTGAAGAATTTTAAGTATGATTCCTGAAACATCATTTAACCATCATAAAATCAACTATCTGATTGGTATTTGCTCTATGTATGATCCAAAAATAAGTTGAATATGGGCCTGAAAGTAATCCTCTAAAAAATACTAGATAAAAAAACTAAGCTGGCATACTTCAATTGTTTTTTTTTTTTGAAATCTCGAAAAAAGCTTAATTAACCAACTATTAAATAGCTTTTTTGCCTGGTTATAATTATTTAGTAGTATATGGTTTAATTAAAGATTAAGTTCGAAAACCCTACTTTCAAGTTCAAACAAATAGTTTCCAAACTATGCTGTCTAATAACAGTTTTAGTATTTATAAATTTAAATTGCATGACTGAGACTAATGATTAAAGATGTAGAGTTGGAGTAGGTAGATTAAATCTGATAATAATATTTCAAAAACTGAAGAGTGGGGAGCTTCCCATAGAAAATTTATGCAAAGTAGAATATTATTACACCCTCACACTGTGCCCTATAGAAGATTGATTAAATAAAAAGACACAGCGACATTTTTTTTTTATTTATTTTACGCAGAATAGACACAGCGACATATGATATTTTTTCTATCTTATATGAAAAAAAAAAACAGGTGGTAATAAAATGGTTGCTAAGACCTCTTACTTTCAATAACAAGAGATATGCTGTAAATATATGATTAGATTAATCCACAAGATATCAGGTCAGACGTTTCGGAAATTCGAGACCTCTATGCCCAATTAAGGGAAATATAATTAACTTTAATGTTCAAGCCCAGTTTATCGCCAAATTATATAGTTTCACACAAAATTTGGATTAATTATATTTAGTTTAGATTTTATTTGCTTGTTAGAAATCTTCCGAATAGGTTTACAGAGTAAATATTAAATTTATAGTAACTTAGTATACCTCCCCTTTTCAAATGGTCTGGATTAATATTTTAACATAAAGACTTGATAAATCCTAGCATTATAAGTGGCGTGAAGACCTATTAAGTTTATTCTTCCATATAAATTTTACTTTAGTTATAAGTTGTTAATTGTGTCATTAACGTGTAGCTATTGGTATAAGTCTTATTAAACATTTAGTCCACCTTACTATCCACCTATATATTCCTAGAGCTTCCGATCTAGTTTTATTCGTTAATATGACAAAACTTAAAATGCCACCTCTATACATGTAAAAAACTTGTTTTTTTAAATCAGCAAATTTATTAAAATTATAATAAAAGAATAATGTGAAAAAAATAGGGGGGTACCATCTTTGATCTCCAGACCCTTAATTCTCTCATTTTATAATAGCTTTATCTTACAATAGCAATAATTAACTTATGAGGCATATTTAATTTATATTTACATGATTCACAGTTTGTGTGGTTTACTATTTACACACTTCACCAGATTTCCAGATAAGTTATTTTATAAAATAGCCCTATAAATGCGTTTGACATGTTTAATCATATCCATACAACATAGGTCAGGAAACAGAGCTCTGCCAATCGAATATTATGGATTTCAATCTATTTGGACATTGTCGATATAAACCTTTGTAGCATATATTCTAAATAAAGTAAATGGGCTAATCCATTAGCATTCAGATTTGTTTGCCAGCTACTATTACGTCAATTTATTAAACAAATTCGATACGGTATATGTTTGTCCCATAGAAATTGTTTTTAGGAAATACGAGATATTTGTATGCTATTAGCCGTTTGAATTTTGTTAAATTTATGCGCTTTGGAATTCAGTTTTTCTTGTATCCAAATATTCATCATTAAAATTGTGTGCGCCATAGGGCTTAATATTTAATTTGCCACAAAGCATTTATCATAATTAAAGTTATGCTAATTTAACCAATGGTATTTGTGTTGTACAAATTTAATAAATATATTTATGGGTATTGGACGTAGAAAAAACCTTTTTATCCCTTAACTCTTTCACGGACGGTAGACCAAATTGTGCCATTATTCTATGCTTATAATAGACTCGGATTGGAGTTCATATTACAAAATGCAGTTTTTTATAAACCAATATGTTTTTCATCAAACAAACCAAAAAATTTACAGCTAATTGGAATTAAAAAAGACCCCCGAACGCTAAAGAGTTAAACTTAATAACTTTATATTTGATGATTATTGGGTATATTTAAAAAAATATTTTTTCAATTAGACAAGTTATTAATGTTGTTTTTGTGTATTCACCCAAATTGATCAATTATTGGTGGTTGATTAGTATTTAAGCAGGAATGAGATAAGGGTATAGAAAATGTGATGCAAAAAGTGCATATGATAAACATGATTCGCCATTCTTGTTTTCTATAATGAACGATAGTTGAATTACTTGACTATTATTTGAAGAAGAGTATATCAAATCACAAAGAGAGATTAAACAGGTGCATCCATTTGCTGTAGCAATAAATTCAGCGAGACATTAATTTAGGAGAGATCTTTTTTACTATTCTATTGATTTCTAAGGTCAATTTCTATCAGTAACGTGTTAATAATAGTAAAAACCTTATTCCTTCAAAAGAAATCTATCTCCTGTATCTCTTGCCTTCAAAAGTAATTATTTTTTATTTTTTTTAGTGTATTTATTTTTATAAATAAAATATCTCCATTATAAGATAATCCTCTCACTTTTTGTACCTCCATCCATCTACTAGAATATCGTAAAATGGACCAAAAAATACCTGAACACAGAAGAAATGCTTATAAAAGCAGAGGTGTTTTCATGCAAGATGAACTTCGCAGAAGAAGAGAGGAACAATCTGTCGAGCTCCGCAAGCAAAAAAGGGATGAGAATATTACCAAAAGAAGGAACTTTGAAGCCGATCTTGACATATCTGACAGCGAGGACGAGGCTGTAGATGCTTCAGCTGTAATAATTTTTTGCATTATTTATGTCTTTTTAATCTTCTTCCTAGCTTGTTTTGACCCTTTATCTTTCTACTATTAGGCTGATTTCAATTTGCAAGAGATGAAAATGAATTTGTATTCTGATGATGTTGAAAGTCAATTGAACGCTGTCACTAAATTTAGGAAGCTCTTGTCAAAGGAAAAAAATCCCCCAATAGAGGAGGTCATCGAATGCCAAGTTGTCCCAAGATTCGTTGAGCTTTTACGCTCTCCTCATTCAGTCATTCAGGTTCGCTATCATCTTTCTCTTTCTTTATCCTGAATTTATTTTTTTTTCCCTTCCATCGTATTTTAGTTTGAATCAAGTTGGGCTCTTACGAATATAGCTTCCGGTTCTTCTTCTCAAACTCAAATAGTCATTCAAGCTCAGGCTGTTCCCATTTTTGTTGAATTATTGAGCAATGATAATCTTGATGTCCGTGAGCAGGCTGTTTGGGCTCTTGGAAATATAGCTGGTGATAGTCCTGCGTGTAGAGATTACGTTTTGGGCGAAGGTGCTTTGATGCCTTTGTTGAATCTTTTGAACGAAAATCACAAATTATCTATGCTCAGAAACGCAACTTGGACTTTATCTAATTTTTGCAGGGGAAAATCTCCTCAACCTAACTGGGAAACAGTATGTTTTTGTTATTTATGTCCTATATCCATCTCCCATCCCACTTGTGCCATTCTATTTCTTTATCTTTGGTTATTTATTTATTCTCTTTAGATTTCCCCAGCTCTTCCCGTATTATCTAAACTTTTATATTCCGTTGATGAGGAGATCCTTACCGACGCTTGTTGGGCCATTTCATACTTATCAGATGGCTCCAACGAAAAAATAGAAGTAGTTATCCAGACTGGTGTCGTCCCACGTCTTGTCGAACTTTTGGCGTAACTAGCCCTTTCCTTTATTCTTTGTTTTAATTTTTTTTTTTTTCAGTTTTTTATGCTGCCGCTAAAACTCGTATGTTACAAAAAACTGCTTTTAACTGTATAGACATCATCTCACCTCTGTCCAAACTCCAGCTTTAAGATCTGTAGGAAATATAGTTACCGGTTCAGATGAGCAAACTCAGATTGTGATCAACTGTGGAGTTCTCCCCGCTTTGTGCAATCTGCTTAGATCCCCAAAAGAAGGAATACGCAAAGAGACATGCTGGACTATATCTAATATCACTGCCGGTACTACCGATCAAATCCAATCCATTATTGAGAGTAATATAATCCCTCCATTATTGGATATTCTTCAAAATGGTGACTTTAGAAGTCAGAAGGAAGCATGTTGGGCAGTATCAAATGCAACATCCGGAGGACTTAGCCGACCAGACCAAGTTCGGTATCTCGTCCAGCAAGGATGTATCAAACCTCTTTGCGATCTCTTAACCTGCATGGATAATAAGATCATTCAAGTCGCCCTTGATGGTCTCGAGAATATTTTGAAGGTTGGTGAATTTGATCAGCAGGCTTCTGGGGATGAGTTGAACCAATATGCTCTTATTATTGAAGAGGTTGGTGGTATGAACAAAATCCACAGTCTCCAGATGCATGACAATCTTGAAATATACAAGAAAGCCTTCGGTATCATTGATAAATACTTTGGAGAAGATGATGATGAGAATGTCATCGAAGAACCAGAGGTTGATTCAAAAACAGGCGAATTCGTGTTCCAGACTAATGTTTCTGCACCACAGGGTGGTTTTGATTTCGGTTCAAATCAATAGACTTTTTTCACCTCTTCAAGTTTGATTAATACTAAGTGTATGCTTTAATTCTTACTAAGTATTTTTGATCATTTCCTCCACTCCATTCCTATTTCACATTTTCTCGCCCATATTTTATAATAAACATTATTAATATACAAACTTTTGAGTTTATTTTTATTTTTACCTTTGTTTTATTTTTTTTAGGTCTGTTATATCATTGAATCCTTCAATTTTATTCACTTTTAATATTAATATCCCTTTTAAGCATTTAATGATCCGACGTTGGGTGATTTATAATAACTTTTTAGCGGTGTTATCAATTATTTTGGTTATTCACTAATCTTTAAAAAAATTTTACAAGTTGAAAGCCTGGATCATGCCGGCTAATTTTTTTGTTTGTTTATGTAATAGCTTAGAGTCTTGGGGATAATATACCAGTGACTTTTCTTGTATTTTTTAGGTTTTCAGGGCAGAAATAGAGCTTCTCGATCAAGATTTGCGATTTTTATTGAATTTAATATGGGATGAACCTCTCTAATATCCCAGGGGTTTCCAAAGAGACTGATTTTACTACATTAGAATTTCTCCCATCACTTTTATTGTCCTAATATATCTTGTACATTATATTAATTAGATGAAGCGTATGACATATTATTTGTTATTTTTCATCTCTAACGCAAACGATTTTTTCACTAATAGAATAAACTTTTAGCTAGCTAGCATTCACTTTATTAAACTGTTAAAAATATTATAATTATTATTCTTGAGTATGTGTTTTTTTTACTAAGTTTCTTATGGATATACACCATTGGCTATTAAGATAATATATAATGCCTAAAAAAATAGATAACTATTATCATCAATAGATTTGGTATAAAATATCATCCTCCTTACTCCCAAAAACTAAAGCCATTATTAGATTAATAAAAATATTAATAGAAAATTTATAACACATTCTAAAAATAATATATTACTATAATTTTAACTATTCTATGTATATTTTTGGTTTAATATCCAATAAAAAATAGAAAATTGTTTAGTAAAAACTCTACAAAATTTTCAATAAAATATGGTATAATTGAAAATTAAATATTAGTTAAATTGGGATGAATTCACAGTATTCAATTTCAAGATGATATTTTTTTAGATCAATTGATAATAATTTGTCATAGAGGATTTGGAAACGCGATAGAATAAGGTATATATGAAAAAATACAGGAAATTTATTACAAATTATAATCTTATTATTTAAATTGATTGTGTTTAAAAATGTACACAGGAGAATTTCGTTCGCCTTTTTTTTATTCAAATTAAGATAAATTCTCGAAAAATCATATATTACTGAAAAATTGTTGTTAAAGTTGACTTATTAGAGCCACAAAACTGACTTAAATAACATGATGATGTTATTTGATCAAAAAAATTGATTTTATATAAACCAAGAGAACGATTTTTTTTACAGAAAATCGAATAAAATATAATTTGAAATTAATAATGATATATTTTATTTTTACATAACAGTTAGTTAACTTTAAACTATGTATTTAAAATAAACCTTTTCAGTGCCAAATTTGAAGAGTAAAATCAATTAAGAAAAAAGTAACATCCTATTGGTTTTTTTTTTTTGTATCACGGAATTTTATTGTAAGATAAAGTCATTAAAAACTATGCTAAAAAAATATGAAAAAAAGAAAAAGATGTATAGAAAAGAC
>LSSL01004755.1:0-10137 GCA_001953115.1 Smittium mucronatum
GGGATTTTTGTAGAGATTTAGAACAATAATTCTTTATTTATGTATTTCAGGTATAATTTTGACTCTAGGCGGACCAGATTAGAACCAATATTAGAAGCTATTGAAATGAATTATTTACTCAAAATGATAAATTAATAACTTTCACCGTAATAATGGGTAAATTCTTTTTGAAAACAATGATAGTATTAAAATAAGTTTTTAGTAAGGAAAATTAGCACTGCATATAAACCCATTTTTTATAGGAGAGTGGAGAGGCACTGGAGATGAATATAAAGCAGATTGTAGTAAATGATTATAAAGGGGAATTTTTTTGAAAATTTAAATTTCGAATGGATTTCTAGGTAATACAAGGAAGGATAAATAGGGATTAGCCGCAATATGAGCGGTAATGCAGTTCATCATCTAGAGTGTAGATGGCGCCACATTCAACGAGTGAGTCTAGAATGCATTTAATCACGGAAGATTCTTTATCAGAAAAATTTTCGAAGATTTTGTTGAAATGAACACCTTCAATCAAGTTGCTGGAATTAGAAATGTATTTATAAATCTTTTCGAGTAAAAAGTCATCCACCTTAATGGCTTTTGATGGCGATTGGCTGTTTAAAACGGGGCTTTCGGTAAAATCCTGGTATCCTTGGTCAATAATGGACTGTTCACTATTCCGTTTTCGCTTTCTTTTCTTGTCGTACTTTTGAAGATAATTAAGAATTATGTTTAATCCATGAATTGAAATTTCATTAAAATCTGATATTTTCGAAATGTGACTAGCGGATAGGAATCTGAATTCAAAAAAAGGGGTTAGCTGGCCGATAACTTTGTAGTAATTGTCTGGAACTAACTCAGGAAACTTGGAAATATTGGAGTTACTTCCTGAACTATCATATTTGATTGTTATGAAGCCAGTTTCATCTTCAAGTACTGCCTCGTAAACAACATCTTTAGTGTTTATGCTCCTTACAACGCCGATCAATTCGACATAACTCAGTATTTCATTCTCGAGAATAAAACGTCTTTTTGCAAAAATACACTTTGCTGCTAGTAGTTGTTTGATATTTAGTGGTGTTATTTTGGTCGATATGTCGTTTTCTGTACAAGACTCTCCAAAATAGAAATTTTCGATTTCAGGCTCTTCCATAGCTGAGATTATAGGGGGGGGGGATAGTTTATGGAAGGTTTTTATTTTACATTTTCCAGAAAATATAAATTACGGGTGAGGATTGGCAGAATTTTTGGACATATAACGTAATAATGAATAACCAACACTTGGTAATTGGATCGGATATATACAGGGTTTTGTTTGTATCTTGGGGTGAAACCGTTAATGTTGCTATCAGCGATTTTAAAAGGCCTAATCAATGGTTTCTCGGATTTGAAATAAATGAACTTTCTAGTATAATTGCACATTTAGATCATAGCCAATAAATAATACGCATAAGGATCAAAAGAAGCTGTAGATTTTTTATTGAAATCAATCTGTAAACTACAACAATCTACGCCCCGAAAGGTTCAAATAGTTACAGTCAGGCTAGTATTTAGAATTTGCACAAGTTTTTGATGAATAATGTATTTGTGGGCTATAAACGTACAAGATTCCAGTTACTTGCAAGTAAAGTGATTCTTTTGCAAACATGTTTGGAGAAAATATTAAATTTTGATATTAAGACATTTTTAGGGTTCAGGAATCTACTCTTTAATGATGAGATTGAGAGATTAAATAAGTTTCACTTCGACAGAGATAAGCTAACCTACTTAGCCGGTAGAATATTGGTCCGAATCGCTTGGCATCACCTGTTTTTTAAATCTAAGTCTCAAGCTCCATTATCTCATGTTCTTTCAAAGATGGATTTTCTAATTACCGAGACTGGAAAGCCAATCTTTGTAAGATGTTTTTTCCTGAAATTTTTTTGGTTATTAATCTAATAGGGAAAAAAATGTGTTTAGAATTATGCTTTTTTAGAAAAATTCGGCAATTTCGATTTCAATATATCACATCAATTCCCCTGGGTATTAATGGGTATAACTAAAGACTCTTTAATAGGAGTGGATGTTGTATTAATAGAAAAACAGGAAAAATCTGATTTATTTATGCTTTTAGAAGAACTGCGTCTCCAGGTATTTTTATTTAGATATTAGCTAAAAAAAGTAAACACTTTTCCTCTTTAATTATTGCTATATTGAAATTTCTTTCTATAATTAAAATTTTAATTAGCTTCATAATAGCGAATATCGGTATATGAATCAGATACTGCAAGCAGATTTGGTTGAGAAATGTTTAAATTTATTTTATAGAGTGTGGTCTGCAAAGGAAAGTGTTTCCAAGTTTTTGGGGCTGGGTCTTTCCATGGAGTTCAACAAACTACGAGTTGATAATATGGAGAACAGCAGAATTTCACGCGTATAGTTACATCTTCTATTTCATTTATCCTTTATATTAATTAATTGTAATAATTAGGTCACAGATACTAACCAAGACACATATTTCACTGTTTTATTTGGAAAATTGGATTCCAATTGTCTATTTTCTGTATGCACCAGCTCTGAAAACCTAAACAATATTCAAATTGAAAACACCCAACCATCAGTTAGAATAGTGGATTGGGAACTTATCAGCTCATTAAATAAGTAAAATAAAGATATATTCTTCCTAGAAACCAGGGCATCTTTTTACTCAACCAACAGGAAAGTTTTCGAATTGTATTAATTCATAAGCGGCGTTTGTATATCATAATATAATACAATTTATTGTTAGCTTGCATTATTTTTGAACTTTATTTGTTGATTTATCTTTGACCTTTGTTCTGATAAACCCGTATATGGTGGTATTAATTGTGATAAAAAAGTTATTATTTGCAATGAAATTCTGATTGTCTGTTTTTAAAATAATTATTTGATGCTCAACAACCCATTATTTATTATACATCTCATTTTAAAACTAAACTAACCACTGGTAATGGATATATATCGCAAATCCATGACGAGGAACCAGTATTAATTGTATTAAAATTTTAAATGCTCTTTTATTCAAGGCATAATAATCTAGAATCTATGCTTTGAATCACATATAAACTTTATTGTATATATGGTGGTAGATTCGGACAATTGTTTGGGCTTTCAAAGTGTTTTGTTCATATATTATTATTTCCTTCTTTTTCTGGCAGGCTTGAATTCCCTTTTATTATTTTCTAATCTCAGAAAACCTCGGGAAATTCATTGTTTTTAATATATTTCTCTATAAACCGGTTATATATATTTTACAAATGCTGATTAGGATTCTTGATTATTCCATTCATCCTTCTTTAAAAAAAAAGCTGTATTACAATGATAAAAATATAATCCAGATCATTTTATAAAAGAACTTGTTTGTTCCACATTAAAAAAATATATGATTCAATGGTTGTATGCTGTCACGCCCGAAAAAATTTACTGGAATAAATGAGATGTGTAGCTTTTAAAATAAAATAAAAGCACAAGTTTAGCGCCCAATATTTTATTTTATTAAATCTATACATCATAAAATAGCTTCGCATTCCTTTCCTATTCACCTATGTCTACGCCCTAGTCCTATTCATAATTTCTACCCTTCTTTCGCAACACGAATAATACCTTAAGCCCCTGAACGATTCATCATATTATTATTAACATCGCCACAACACCCCTTGACGTATTTTTTTTGTAGAAACTTCGATTTTCTTATTTTTAAGCCTTTCAAGGAGACACTAAATTAGAATAATTAACACTTCCTACTTCTGAATATTATACCGATCTACTTTTTTATTATTGCAAGACAAGAAGCGATTTGTGGTGAGATATTCACTGGCCGCTGTATCATTTAAACATTTACTAGATGGAAGACACTCGGGTGTATAATAGTGGTACTGGTATACCAACAGAACAAGACATAATAACCTCTCAAGGCGTCAACGGTCTCTACATAAATACTAATCTGGGACTTGATCATGAAATCCCGTCAAGATCTGCTCCATTTAATCGAACCTTTTTTCAAAATAATTTCATCCTTTTTGATGACAACGCTGATATTTGTCGTAGCGCTGGCTTGATCGATTACACTAAGGGAAATGGTCAGAAATTGGACTTCAGCCTTGGATGTGACTTTTTGGAACCCAATAATTCTGGAAGAAAACATACTAATGATTCAAAACTCGACTGCACTAACTTTCTGTTTCAGTCAAATCGTAAGATTACTATCTTTAGAATGAGTTTTCCCCACTTATAGTTTATGATTAAAAATTTCATTTGCATTTTTTTAGAAAAACCTTCACAGAACCTTGACTTTTCATATTCAAGAGATGGTGTGCCTATAAATTTTGATAATCGTAATCTTTCTGCTATAAATAATACTTTAGGTTCTATTAACATGAATAGTCACCCTTTAAACTACCTTAATGTTGATGGAGGTCAGAATGTGATTTATACAGAAAAACAAGATTTTGTTTTAAAGGATGTTCTTTTGGATCAGTTGGCAAAAGATAACTTAAATAATTCATTCTCTGCTATGCCGGAACTGATCCCTCCCTTTATTGGAGCTGGTTTACAATTGGGAGAAAACATGATTTATCAAAATCAGATTAATGTAGTAAATCAGAATTTATCAAGTTCTAGGACGGGAATTCAGCGCTGCTCTACGAATGAACCCAGAAAAAATTTCGATTTTGGGTTTTTGGGAGATGATAAAAATTCTGTAATTAACAGCAATGTTTATAATGTATTCGATAAATCTCCAACAAATAGCCAAGCAACTTCACAAAGCTCACAATCATTTAACAGTTTGCTTTATAACTCTGGTATGTCTGAAAGGTTAGTAAAAATTCCTGATCGACCCTTGAGTGCTGATAAGTTTAGGAATAATAATGAACAAACAATGAAAAACATTTTCAGTTTTAACAATCAAATTTATAATGAAATCCAACCAGAAATTCACTCGATATCACAAATCAAAACCATAAACTCAAATTTCCAAGATTTGAAAAGTTCGGAACAGAAATCTCGTCACAGATCTCGAAAAGACCAAATATTCGTATGTCCATACTCGGGATGCACTAACACTTACCAAAAGATCAATTTTCTAAGATCGCATATTAAAACCCACACAAATTATAGACCATTTAAATGTGAATATTGCAATTTCGCTTTTGCAAGAAAGCATGATTTGAAGAGGCATACTAGAATACATACTGGCGATAAACCCCATAAATGCGCTCATTGCGAACGAAGCTTCTCAAGAACAGATGCTCTTTCTCGGCATCTATTCTTCGGACCTTGCTCAAAACCATCAGATGCTTGAAAAATAAGCTAGCATTATTTTCCGAGCGTCTTCAACCTTACTATAAATTTGTAGTATCTCTTTTCTCTATAGAACTTGTTCAATTACCGTATATAAACCTATCGATTTCGTAAATTGAATTTTTTTTCGATATTTAGTGATATTTTTTATTTTGTATTATAGGCATTTAATTAAAGGAATAAAATTTAAAGAGCCTTTTTTAAAAACTATTTTATACATTTTCTCATCAAATAACATGAAACGAACGTAAAAAAATTCTTAAAAAGTTTCCTTTTAAACAAAATATTTTTTCAAATTAATTCGAAATAAGTTAAAAGTTTTAATTATTAAAGCGATATAGATGGGATTCGATTATAATTTTTTGGAAACCTTGAATTTTTTTCAGTTTCTTTAATAGAAATTTCATTAAATTTACAAAAAAAAATTCAGATTGATTAAGAATAAATTTTATTCTTTTCTCCCCAATTTTTTTGATCAGGAATTTTCGTGATTGCCTAATATTGATCCAAGTGCTAGAAGGAGTTAAAAATCTAAAAGTCTAAAATAAATCCCATAACTAAACTCTTAAATTTTATTTATTTTTAATTTAAAAATAAAGCTTATTTAAAATAAGTTATAACAAAATGAAAAAAAAATAAAGGACTATTAATTAATATATAGAAAAATCATTTGAATTAACAACAGGAGAACATCACCTTCAAGATCAAAATTTTCAGGAAATGGAATGGATGCAGTCCAAAAAATTCCAGTAAAAACTTTCTATAACAGAATTATTTACACTTCATCTTTCTCATCACTCCATCTCTCCTAAATCAAAATTTTACTTAGTTCAATTTTTATTTCATTAATTGATGTGTATTTTTTAAATTGTATTCTTTTATTTTTGTTAATAAGATGGAAAATGGGATGTGAATATCCAAAAAATGATATATCCTATTTGCATTCTTGATGACTTTGTATCATAATTAAATTTGTTATAAAAGTTATTATTACGCGATTTAATTAAACGTAATTTTCTCTTCCTTTTTTTTTTTTAAAAGGTATTATTCATTTTTTTTATAAAAAAAAATTAAAAACTACTGTACATTTACATTGAGTAGAATCCATTAAATTAACAGAATATTTATAATCAATACAATTTTTGAGAATTTCTTTAATTATTTAATAAAAATCTGAAATTACTAAACAATAATTGATTAAAAATCAAATTCTAATAATTTTTTTAAATTTTGCGAAATTAAAAGATATCATTACAAAAAAATAAAAATAAAACGAAAACGAAAACGAAAACAGTAAAATAAATCATTAGTTCAATTGCTATATATAATTCAATTAATTTTCAGAATTTTTAACGATAAATTATTTTTTAATATTTAAATTGATTTTTTATTTTTTAAAAGATCATTGAAATTTTTTTCTCATACGAAAAACCTATTAATGCCTGAAAATTATGGTCAATTAACCCTTATATCTATGTTTATTTCATTCACCTTTTCTGATTATTTCGTTGAATATGCAACCTATTATCATTTACCGGAACAATAAAAATATTTCAGTATTTATTAATTTTTTGCAAAACATACGGATAACTCATTTATTATAAAATAAAATAAAATTCTCTATCATGACTTAAATTTTTATTATGAGAGAAAAAACTTAAATTAGTTGTGTTTTAAAATTACTAGTAATAATTTTAATGATTTTTTTGGAATTTATATTATATAAAAAATATTTATATATGGTTTTCAGAATCTATTTATCTAGAAAAAAATTCCTGCAGGTACGAGATTTATGTTGAGATTGATTTGATTTGGATAGAAATCATTTGAATTTCTCATTTTATAAAAATTTTCCTGATCTGAGTTTATTCATAAAAAAATTATTTTTATAAGATTTCTTAATAAAATCTTTAAATATAATCAATATTTTCAACCGTTATTACTTTTTATATAAGACAGGTAAAATACCACATTTGAAGATCGCTTTAATGTATTTTTATACTTAATTATTTCTTAAAGCATAGTTCATAAGATCTGATGCTCTAATATTTGATATGTTTGATTACGTGAAATTTAATACAGTTTTTTTCGGTTTCATATGGGCTTTTAATTAACTTAAATACTTTTAATAATATTATTTTAAGGGTATTTAAGGAGAAAGATAACACTTTATGGAAAATTTACCACACTTTTATTGGATAGAAATAATATAATTCTGGAAAAATTTAAATTAAATCTGTTGCAGAAAGATATTTGATTTATTTTTCGATTTATTTTATCAATGTATCAATACATCAATATATTTCAACTTATATTGAAATATTATTTCAAAATATAGTGTTTATTATTTTACTAAATTATAATTTAGCGCTTTTTTTTACAAATTTTATTTAAACGCATTCTAACACTCTCTTATAAAAATTCAATTTAGCTATTTTTTTCCTCTCTTATTTACAATTATATTCATATTTTTTCGATAGTTTTTTTATAATTAATTAGTAATAGTTTGAATTAAAAATTATTATTTTATTCCAACATATATTTTAAAAATATATATGTAAACATTTTTTACATAAAATAAAAAATTAAAGCGACTGCTTAAAATTTACACTTATAGATGAAATTTTTATTTAATAAAGGTGAAATGTTAAAAAATAAATTTCAAATAAAATTTTTATGCTCTTCTACGTTTAAAAAATTCTTAAAAAATGAAATAATTGTTGAAAATAAATAATTCAAAATTATGGTATCTTTTTTTTTTTTTTTGAATACCGTTTAAATAAAATTAACTAATGTTTAGTTAATGCTGACAATGATCCGGAAAATTCAATTTAAAGACATGGTATTGGAACGAAAATGTTTTTTTTTAGAAAAATAACAATTTTAAAAAAACTGCGTTGTATTTATATCAAAACAATCTATAGAAAAAAAACATACTTAAAATATTTCGTATTTAAATGCTATCAATATGTATAAAAAAAATAGACTTCATTTTAAAACTCAATTGAACTATTCAACCATTTTTAAGAATAAAACGCACTACTAACAATTTTTTTAGGTCCTTTTTAATTTAAAGATTGAACTATTTATAAAATTGGAAAGCAGAGAATATAAAGAAATAAATATTTATTTTAAAAAATTAAATTTAAACTGAATACATAAAGAAGTTTTTATTTATATATTTGAATAGTTAGAATTATGTCAATAAATCTCGTTTTATTTATGTAAAATTTTGAATTAAAAATATTTATGAATATTGGTTAAAAACCTTATCTCCAGATATTTTTGCTGTAATCGAACGCAATTTTCAAAAAATCTTTTTAATATTTATTTGCACATAATTCTTCTTATCCTAGATATAAAAAATTTACATAACTTTTTGTTTAACTTTTTATATGATGAAAAAATACATTATAGAACATAATAATAAAATAAGACATGATTTTAAACATAAAAAATCGAAAGATTCTTATTAAATCTTTTATAATTTAGTTGTAGAAACTTTGATAATAAACTATGCCTAAATTACAGCTCAGAGGTATAAAATATAAATCTTTTGCGATAAAACTAGGAAAATAATTAAAATTTCAGATTTTTTTGGACTCTTATGAATCAAGTATCGGTTTATTTTTCTAAAATTTAAGATTGCTATTTTAATATTGCATGCTCTATTAATGATCAAGCCAACTTTCCTGACCCATTCTGAGTTTTACTAAAAAAAACAGTAAAAATTAAATGTTCCTGTAATATCATCTATTTACACTTTATTTTTTTTATAATATATATAAGATTTTAGAAAAAGTAGCCTATAAAATAAAATTGATTATTTTTTCAATTTTTCCATCTTTTGTATCCTAAAAAAGAGCTCTCATTCAATTATGGAATTTATTTGTTCGTATTTATAGTTTTATTATTAATGCATAACTAACCTTCAGACCTATAAAAAAATATTAATATTTTCTTATCTATTAATATTAATATTAGTATGCCATCAACATTTTTTACATTAGAGATTTACAAAAAATAACTTTGTCTTTGGCTTTAGTATTATTATTTTATTTTAATATGAATAATATTTTATTAGTAGATGATTTATTACAAATGAGCTATCAATTTAAAAATAAAATTGTTTTTTCAAATTTTTTTTACTAAATCATCTTTTATCATTGAACATAAAAAGAATAATTTTCCCTGAAATTTAAAATTTCAGAAATAAACTATTTCAATAATTCTTTATATATTTGTGTGTGAGTTTTTAGTTATTTTATTCTTTTTTGGTGGATTTAATCTCATGTGATAGTGTTCCTATTTTTGGGAACGCATTATTGTAAAATATATGAATTTTAGATATCTAATGAAGGTGATATATTATGAAAAAATATACGATTGAGTATTATGCATCAATAAAACTGTTATTTATATATTTAATTTTAGCCAAAAAAATATTAATTTTGCTTTTTAAAAGAACATAGATGATTATGCTATGCCAATCATATTTAATTGAATCTTATTGATATTTTCTTTGTTATATGGGAGAATATCCGAACAAATAAGTATTCTTTTTTCAAATATCTTCATTGAAAATCTGTTAAACTATAGTTTTTTGGCTTAATATAACAAAAAATTGCGCAAAAATTGAAACGAAAATTATTTTTATTTAAAATTTCCCCATTATTGGGCTCTTTTTATGCAATTTTAATAAATCTTAAAAATGTAATGAAAATCAGTCATAGTTAAGGTGTTTGTGTCATCAAAAAATCTCCATATATCTAAAATAAGATATCTTTTATCTAATATAAATTTTAATTGGATAAAATTAAATAATATCATTTTATA